>OX384043.1:15165432-15372932 GCA_947534325.1 Agonum fuliginosum | reverse complement strand
TGTGTGTGTGTGTGTGTGTGTATGTGTATGTGTATGTGTATGTGTATGTGTATGTGTATGTGTATGTGTATGTGTATGTGTATGTGTATGTGTATGTGTATGTGTATGTGTATGTGTATGTGTATGTGTATGTGTATGTGTATGTGTATGTGTATGTGTATGTGTATGTGTATGTGTATGTGTATGTGTATGTGTATGTGTATGTGTATGTGTATGTGTATGTGTATGTGTGTGTGTGTGTGCGTGTGCGTGTGCGTGTGCGTGCGCGTGCGCGTGCGCGTGCGTGTGCGTGTGCGTGTGCGTGTGCGTGTGCGTGTGCGTGTGTGTGTGTGTGTATAGTTACGTGGTCAGGGTCGGAATTCTGTCAGTCGGATATCTCAAATACGAATTACCCAAAAATTTTGATATTTGGTATTTAACATTTGTATATAAATTGGAAGAGCTCATTAGATTTTGGTACAAATATCTTCACCGGAAATGATATTTTTTGAAGATTGAAAAGATTAATTGTCAAAAATTTATATAAATTTGGATAAATATAGTAATTATTTGTAATAAGGATAAGAGGCAAAGTTATTTGCAACTTACGTTATAAAAGAATTTTCTGTATCTTGCAAAAATAAAAAAATAAATAACGATCGGGTAATATTAACAAAATGTATAACTGTATTACTGCTTATTATCAAAACATACGAGGCTTAAAGACTAAACTTATTAACTTTTATAACGAAATCTCTTCTAGTAACTACGATGTGATTTGTTTAACAGAATCTTGGCTAAATGATTCAGTTAGTGATACAGAAATTTGCGATCTTAATAAATACTCAGTATATAGACGTGATCGTAACGACCCTATGAAGAAAAAGAAACAAGGTGGAGGAGTCTTAGTTCTAGTTTCTAAGAAATATTTTTCCCAATGTCATCCGGAATGGTATTCGTCTGCTGAAGATATTTGGATTTCGATAACTAGTTGCAATCATCAAAAAATCTACTTGTGTTGTGTTTACATCACCCCCAAAAGTGATATCCACCTATACAACAATCATTTTAACAAAATTAGTGAAATGTGTTTGCAACAAACTAATAATAATGTGTTAATTATGGGTGATTATAACTTGCCAGACATTCAGTGGTCTCCAAAAAAAATCATCCAATTCGGTCTAGTAGATGTTGAGATATTAATTTCCAGAATCGTCTTTTCGAGTACTATTTTTCTATACTTTCCGGTTTTTTCCCACTTGCAAAGCTTACTTCACAGACTTATTTGTTTAAAAGCCAAAATTTTCAAACTTTTTAAAACCGCTCAAAAAGTTATTAAAAATTGAAAAATAGTTGAGGTAGCAATTATAAGTATACATTTTTCTCTAAAATGCATACTTACCGAGTTATACGCGGTTGTTTCCGGGGAAAAACGCGATTTTCGCAATTTTTTTTCACTTTTTCGTTGTTTATGCAAATAGCACACCTTTTCAAGCTGGCGCACCTCGATATTTTCAATAGGTATACCATTCCCGAGCGATTCCAATAGTTATCTAAATTACGTCACGTTAAGCCGCGTATTCATCTGAGCACGAACGTGAACGAGGCAAGCCGAGGCCGAACGGATGCCTCGTTTGTAAATTTGTTTGGTAGAATATGCGAACGTACGACGTCTGGCGAGGCAACGAACGAGGCACCGATCCATCCCATACATGCAGAAGCTGAACGAACAAATGCCGTCCACATCTGAACAAATTTTTCTTTGAAGTACCGACTTCCATCGGATGGCATCCGAACTGCCTCGGACCATGCGTCGCACAGCCGAATGCTGTTTGCCGCGCCTCGGTGACACGTCCACATACGTATGATCGTTCGGCCTCGCCTTGCCTCGTTCCCGTTCGTGTTCAGATGAATACGCGCCTTTAGAGCCATGCCAATCTGTAACCCTCCTGGCTTATTTATAAATTTCGTGATTTCGATATGATGCGCATATAAAAGGAATATTTAAATAAATTGTTAATATTTTTAAGAGTTGGTAATGGAAGCGACTTCAAGAATGTCCGCAAATTAAATAGGTAGCATTTTTTATTTAAAAAAATAAGTGACCCGTTTTCCGTGCCAGTGAGTGTAGATAAAACAATTATTGAACTTAAAATTAAGCTGTACTTTACATTTTAATAATTTAAGAAGGAATAAATAATTGGTATTCCAATCAATCAGATATTATTATGTGTATTATAACTATGTATATTATTCCATAATGTCGACGTTTCGGCCCAGTTATGGAATAATACAATACATATAATATATAAATTGTCTGTAGTAGGTACACTATGTTCCAAATGTTCTGCCCCAGCCTTAGAAAATCCCCCAGTGATCCGCAACCATTGTAGCACCATTCGTCAAAATATTCGAAATACGGCCTTCTTAGGTTGTAGAAAAAGACAGCATGCGAAAGACAGAAGCAGTTCTCGGTGAATCATTGCGGATTACGCCAGGTAGAGGAAAAGTGTAGAACAATAATTGCTTTGAGCTCTGTTTCGGTTTAGAAATACAATTTCCATAGTTTTGTTTTCTTCACTTCGTTACATTTCTAAACAAAAATTGCGTTATTATGAAATGAAAACATTCTTTTAAATAAACAATTTTATTAAAATTTGTATCTTAAAAATGCCACAATACCTTAAAACTAAAAAATTAACTTATTGCCAAATTTTATATTAAATACATAAGATAATTATTGGTACTGACAAAAGGTAAAATTTAAAAATGAAGGCGATCCTATCCTAAACTGACCGAATAAATTGGAAGTAAAAAAATCTAATTGCAGCATAACATGGATAACATTTTGACGAATGATGTTTGTACGGGGCTGCTAAGTAAGTATATTGAATTAATAAAATAAAATTAAAAAATAGAAATAAAAATACAAAAATATGCAGAATTACCTATAATTGTTAATTATTTTTATGATTAGTAATTTCATTTTCAATATTTTAATTTAGTTTACATTAAATACATAATAACAATAAGTACGATAAAAAGTTACATAGAAAAAAATCCAAGTAATATCATTTTTAGCAATAATTCCCGGGCAAAATTACAAGATTATAAAAAATGATCACCACACGATTTTTTATTTCATAACCCGATACACAGTAAATCTTTGAATGTTTAATCAGTACCTATATTAATTAACACACAATTTGACTTGTGCAGCGTTGAGGTTAATAGTGGCGGCGGCGAATTGTTAAAAATAAACGCTTAATTTTAAAGTGGCTTTTCTTTAGGCAGCGCGCCGGTGTACGCCGGCGTATTCACATCAAAATTTACTTGTATTTAACTTCGTAATATCTACATGTGTAGCAAAGTTAAGGGAAAATATCTTATTAGATGCCATCCACATATGATAATATGAACTATTAAAATTCCTATTAACAATGTCGAAATTTTTAGTTAATTAAGAATATTGATGGCGGCGCGCCGTAAAAAATATTGGCGTCGGCGTGAAATATATACCGGCGGCGTGGCGTGGCGGCCCACGGGTCTAACACACATGTTAACCATAAGGCCACAATTGAAATTATTTGAATTTATTGTTTTGTGTTTTAAGTAAATTAAAATTTTTACTTGTATAAAAATTTTAAAATTGTTACTCTCACTATCTTTATTTATAAAAACGTCGCAAATCGATCATAACATTAGTTGCTTTTATATACCTATTTAAACAAAGACTAATACAAATAATTATATTGTTTATGTAGATATTTTGGAAAACAAAAGTAGTGTAATTTTCACGGATACATTTTTAACATTTTAACACATAGATGTTTATACGTAAGTGCAATAATTAAGGCAGGAACGGGAAACATGATAGTAACGAATCTTGATAATAATTGTAACTTTTAGGACAATCATTCATAGTTACTTTTAAAAAAACTTTTAATTTATGCCTAATGCATACAATCTTGCAACACGCATTTCAATAAAACAGTTTGATATGTTTTATTCTCATTTAATTTACTGAAACATTATTACTGTGATTTCATAATAATGCAATTTATGTTTAGAAATGTAATGCAGTGATGAAAACAACTAAGGAAAATATGTTTCTAAACTAAAGCTCAAAGCAAACGTTCTACACTTTTTCTTTACCTGACTTAGTAATGATTCACCGAGAACTGCTTCTATCTTTCGCATGCTGTCTTTTTCTACAACCTAAGAAGGCCGTATTTCGAATATTTTGACGAATGGTGCTACAATGGTTGCGGATCAATGGGGGATTTTCTAAGGCTGGGGCAGAACATTTGGAACATAGTGTACCTACCTATTATTTCTTCATTCTCAAATTCCATTAAGTAGTATTTTTCAATAACATTTTAATGTTTATAGCTACTAATAAATTAGCAACACATGTTTTTTGTTATTATTTAATCGTCCTGTATTTGGTATTTTAATAATGTATGATTGATTTTCAATAAATAATTTATAATAGGTAATAATATATAATTTTATTCGGCAACGATTTCAGCCAGAGGCTGCTCCTCCATCTAACCTTTACATCAAAATATACAATAGAAATATCAAAATGTCGATGATTTAACAGTAAATATACAATACAAAGCAACAATAAAATATTAATTAGGTCAATTCACAAGCTTACTAAAACTTGCTTCCAAATTTCTGGAAATTTACTTGTAAGAAGACATTCATTAATAATGTGCGTAACCTGACGAATAAAAATATAATTAATTTAACACTTTTTGTATTAGTATACTATTTTATTTTATTCTTTAATGAAAGTACATAATATTACTCAAAATAATTAAGTTAAGAGGCTCGCCGTCTACCTTTTTTTCGAATACCTAGAATACTCTCTATATTACTTTTTTAACTATTTCACTTTCTTCCCCGCTCGAAACCAGCCCGAAACTCGTACTTTCCCGTATCCTAGCTATGCAATGTCATTTTGAAGTTGAAAATTACTGTAAACATGGCTCCAGATTCCCATAATAACTTGTGTATTTTTTAAAGAAATTAAGTAAAACAAAAATTATTCGAAAAAGGAAGCTTAGCTGCATGCTTCTTGTTTTTTAAATTTTTCTAGCCATTTATAGTAACCGAGGAAAATAATATCAAATAATGACAAAAAACCGCAAAAAATGTCATTTTAAATTTTTTTACTTCAAATTTCTAGGCCAAAGAAAAAAAATATAGAAGCATTAAGACATTTTTTGTTAATACACTCATATGTAAAAGCATCATATATTTCAATTATAATTAAAGTAAGCGTGGGAGGCGTACACCTCTGTAACGCTGCATGTAAAATTTTAGGGTAGACGAGCACCTTAAAATCAATTATTTATACCTATAGTATAAAGTACCTAACTATTCATAATACGAGTAGTAACATAACATAGGTAACATAACAGTTAATTACAAATTATTATTTTCGTAGAACCAAAATGTTCTGAATATGTGACTCTCATAATAAATAAAGTATCACAATATTAATCACACATCGACGTGGTAAGAATGTTTATTTTTCGTAGTCTCTGTCCAAAAATACTTTTCAGAAGACTAAAATTAACTATACCCTGTTCCAAATAAGAGTAGTATAGTAGATGCCGCTGCGGAGCCAGCCCGTTTTACACACATTAAATAGAAATTTAAACGTAGCGCGGTATTTTTGAAATAGTGTTACGTAACGCGCGTCACGTGCTACTGACGCTAATCAACGACTCACTTTTTCAACAATACCAGCTGTTACTACTACGGCGTTCGACATCTAAATGATGCGCGCATATCACAAATTTGTCGCTGATGTAAACTTGGTTTCCTGCTAGACTAATCAGAACGCTCAAATCGTAAGTCCTATCTTGCCCCATACTATATTCTTATTTGGAACAGGCTATAGTTTATAATTTATCATATCTATGACAACTATGATTTGTTTTTATGTACTTATACTGTATTTGTCAGAGACCTCTAATACATAATGGACATGAAACGACCTAGGATTTGATGTCCCAAAAAATATTTATGCAATTTGCACAACATGATGGTTTTCTATATCTTTCTAGGGCATGGACGGCGATCAGTTTTTTTTGCTTCATTTATTTTCCTTAGAAAAATATCGTTCAATACACTATAACTCAAAGAAAAACAACTTAAATAAAATGCTAATACTTGAAATGTTACAAATACCGACAAGAAGACGAGACCGACAAAAATCTGAGCAACATGTTGGCACGTCTGCAAGATGTTAAAGTAATTTTCAACAATCCGTATTTAGTTTCAAGTTTTATGAGAGTGCGCAACAACACTGCAACCTTTATCATATTAATATTATTCTTCTTTTTTTAACGTTCAGTTACTGTTTACCATGCGGTATTCTTTATTTACGATGTATGATTTTATTTTAACTTTGACGACATCTTTTAATGTAATTGTATGTATTTATGTATTTTTGACCCATTAATTAACAACCAAGTCTGTAAGTAATTGTATTTTATTTTGTAATGAAAAAATATTTATTATTATATGTATATCTTCCAGAAGCCCTGAAGAAGCCATATTAGGTGGCGAAACGTCGGACGTGACTTAAATAAAAAAAACTATTTTGACTGCTATCCTGCTATCTTATTTAATAATCTTCTCACAGTCGCTTACTAATTCGTACGTTATTAATGTAATTGGTTATCTAGTAAATAAAAATTCCCGATGTTTTCTTCACATTGACTTAATGTACTTGAGCCTTTCTCATATTTAGTTAATAACACATGCTTATCATTTTCCGGCAGACCAATCATCAGAGTGTTTTTTTCACTTTCTTAAAGACAATTTATTATTATTACATAAACGATAATTGTCAAAACTTCTATTACATACGTTAAATACCTACACAATATTATGATTAGAAATTTTGGTGACCGTGTATAATAGAAAATTCTGTCATTATACTAACTGCTCTCAATCTTACATGTTCTCTGATCATCATTGATTGATTTCTTTCACTTTTAAACAGGTTTAAACTTTAAAGATTAAAAAATGACGAATAGAATAAAAGTTTTGCCAGTTGGAACGACCAAGAGAAATTCCAACATTGCGGCGATACATGATATAAGAACGAAAAAGAAAGAACCACATATTGTTCGAGAAATTTTGAATGATTATTGCTCAAATTAAACTTTGCATGGTATTCATTATTTGGGAGCTAAGGATAAAAGACCAGCGGAAAAGTAAGTGCATTTTTTAAATTTTAATAATTTAGATAATATAAAATATTTTTTTCAATACCTGCACCGAAAACTAAATCTTTGAGTGAGGTATTTCTGATCGACCAGTACTTTTCCGCCCGCGTTATGCGGAAATCCACTTGATTTTTTCCTCCCTAAGGAGGAAAAGTACTTTTCCTCCCGCTTTATGCGGGATTCCAAAATTGATTATTTAGAATATTTTTATTTAATTTATGGAATTTTTATAATAGGGTCATTTACTTTTGGTAAAAGTATAGTAAATTCCTATAAAAATCAATAAAAGGTTAGATAATATCACTGTAAAAATATAAAAGTTTAAAATAAGTTCTTATTTTACAAGTATTTTAATTTATAAACGTGGGGTTTTTCTCCCACATTTAAAACAGCGGCAAAGCACTACGTCAGGGTTGGTGTAGCCAATGAGAATGTTACTCGCCATGTGCTTACGACCACCTCACCGCCCCTGCGTTGTTGTTTTCTTGTGTAATGTCAAGTGACAGCTTAAGTAATCTACTATTATTCTGTTTTACCGTGTTGCTATTTGTCCATACTGGTAACCACCTAAAACTGAGCTTCTCTGATTCTGATCTTGGTTTGTGAATTGTGAACAGTACTAAAACACGTATGATGTATGATGTGATCTTTAACTACTGTGCTGTAACTGCACTTTTGACATTTCGCAGACATGCGCAGTAGGCGTCATCCCAACCCTGACGTCACAATATTCCAACTTTTTTCAAGGTCATGTAATAAAAATTAGTTTTTGCCGAAATTATAAATTTTTAAACAATAATTTTTGTTTCACACGTATTGTTTAGACACCTTAATTCGTTTAATCAAATAAAAAAAAATCTGACGTGGCCATCACTAGACCTCCCGCCTTGACAATGTAATATGTGAATTTGGATTTGGTTAGGCTACTTTTTGTAATTTTTGTTATAGTTCTTCAAGCAAAGTACCGATTCCTATTGGAATTGAAATCAAATTAGCTCTTTGTAGATAAAATTTTTATTTTATTATTACCTTATATCCAGTTATAATAATAATAATAATGAATCGATGATACTTCTTGACTGAATACGTTTAATGGAAGGATGAAAACTTAATGGAATTCAGTCAGTTTTTAATTTATTATATTTCGGCTCCTATAGGCTCTAAGTTTCAACCCAGTTAATAATATATTTATATTTAAAAATGGAGTCACATAAATTTCAGAAACTGTGTATACGTCTGTTCATCTATCACATTGACATTTCATTTTTGTTTTTAAATTTTGTTCCTATATTATGATTTACAAATCGTGGTAGGTAAAATTACAAATTTTTGAAAATTAATTTTCCTTTATTGGTAAGAGATATAGAAACGATGTTAAATAAATATTGTAAAAGATAATTTGTTCTTTCAAATGTCGAATGACAAATTGTAACTATCGCAGTATTTCCTATATTTTTTGCAAAAAATGTTAAAATGCTTCAAGAAAATACCATTTCCGGTTGGCAGATTTTTACCAAAATCTTATCAGCTCTTCATTAACATATATAAATGTATATTGCAAAATATTAGAATTTTATGTTCAGTAGAATTTGAGATAATGAATCAGAACGAAAGACTATAGTAGGCGCACATACAGACTTCCATACATACACACACACACACACACACACACACACACACACACACACACACACACACACACACAGACACACAGACATCATCGTGAAAATAGTCAAAATAGGTTCTAAAGGTGCTAAAACGTGCTTATTGACAAAAATCTCGACATCGAATTTTTTCACGATCCCTATACCTCTCTAGGCGAGAGGTAAAAATTGGTAAACGACCCTATTGCTTTTCGGTGCTGTTATTGAAAAAATATCAGGTGCATCTCGGGACAAAAGAGTTCTCCCACTTTCATCCCTAGTTTCACAGTATACTATTCTCTTATGACTTTTTCGTCAACTCACAAGTATCTATACTGATGGTACTTAGATATGTACCTTACTGGATTCGAACTAATTTTCATAACCACAGTCTACAGTCGGTCATATAAGTAAGGAAACGAAGGTAGTTACCTTACGTATAGAGAAGTACTGTGACGGGTAATTTTTTTAATTTTAAATGAATGATGATGTGATTATTATCTGCAATCGGTAGGTATTTTATAAATTTTCTGTATCTGGTATCATTTAAGAATAATTAAAGTATATACTTATAGATGAAGTAATTTACTTGACTGGTGGTAGATTGGAGAACAATTACTGGGATGCAGTGAACAATAATAAATATATATATATATATATATATATATATATATATATATATATATATATATATATATATATATATACATTATGTATTGGCTACCCTTTATTCTACAATAATTATTCCAAGTCAGCACTTCTAGCTGTATTTTACCATTATAATAAGAAATGTAATAAAACCCCCTGCGAACAAGCAAAGATGTTCACTTGCTGCTCGCTTGCTCATGTAATATCTTGTACTCAACACGTGTAAACACGTTTAATAAAATAAAATTAATTTTTTTCAAATATATTAAATCAAAATATTTAATTGGCGCAGTCTGGGTAGAATCAGAGAAACACAAAAGCAAAAATTGTGTGGTGAATTTCAATTCTTTGCTCTGAGAAACCTATTAACCAAAAACGAAGAAAATTAATAAATAAAAAAGACTACAAGAACATCAAACGGCTTCAACCTATAGCCCATCAGGGTCTAACCACGACCCATCTCTAAAAAGAAGAATCCACAAAGACGACTCGAGGTTCCGGACCAAAACTGATCACGTACTCCAGCTTCAAGCAACGTGGACTTACTGTTCGGTGGTCGGTGGCCGACCCACGTCGAGGACTTCTACACTGCACGACTACAGACAGAAGCAAGAAACAGAGAACCCGGTGATGCCCGTCAACCATCAAATTATTTTTATTCTAAATATAATATTCGTGTAAGTTAAAATTAAAATATTAATTTATTACACAAAGGGGCAACTCTAGTAAACACTAGTAATAAAGTTGTCGAGGGACCGGCACAGTCCCAAACACACAAAAATACACCCAAATCTATGTTCACTAGTGATAGTGATATTAGTAACTCAGAAGCCGAAAATTCGGACATTGAAGTAGAAAATACTACTCCATTAAACGTAAAAAATATTTTACGACCAAGTAGGTTAAATCAAATTAACAATCTAAACACATCAATCATGACGACCACTCTTTCAGAATTAAAAAATTTAACTGAAATCGTTCCTCCTTATAATGGAGACATAAAATTACTTAATAACTTCATCAGTGCCGTAGACGACGTTAAGTATGCGCTAACTGCCGTAACACTAACAAACATTCAAGATACTTACTTATTCGGACTAATAAAAACGAAACTTACAGGCAAAGCTGCCGAATTATTGTCCGAAAATAAATTCAATAATTGGGATGAGTTAAAAACTCATTTAAAAAATAATTACTGTGACAAAAGCACTGCCGAAACAATTTTACTAGAAATCTTACAAATAAGGAATACTAAAACTAATGTAGATAAAATCTTGGAAATAATATCGCACAAATTTGCTCAGTATAAATCAAAAATTTTGCTTAAGGAATATAATCAATTGCAGAAAAATGCGATTATTAGAGAAAATAAAAAATTAGTAGTTTCACACTTTATAACTCTCCTACCTTTGGCAATAAGAGGAGCAATTATTGTGAAAGAACCGAGCACTTTAGAAGAATGCGAACGTTTGTTAAGAAACGAATTTAATTATTCCCAACAAAATATTACTTTCAATCCACCACCAAAGAAATTACCAGCTCAACAATTCCCATCCAAACCAGTTCAATTCAATAACAATCAAACCCAATCAAAACCTTTTGCACCCCGACAAAATTTGAAAAACTTTTTTGAAACAAAACGAACATTTCAACCAAAACCAATGACGCAACAAACGAGAATTACTACGCCAATGTCAACGCAGACGATAAGACAGAATTATCATCTCAACGATAGTTCAGATGAACGACCAGAACAAAACGCTGACGAATACGAAAACGTAGTAGAACAAGACGATGAACTTGAAAATGATTCTTTTTTAGAATTAGAAACAGACATGACCGAACAAAATACGTAATGTCGAGTTTAACAAACAACTTACCGTCATTACAAATTAACGATTACGTAATATTACTAGACACAGGCTCAAGCATAAATTTAATTCATCCAGATTTAGTTAACTTAAAAAATATGAAAACTCATGAAGAAAAGTGTACGTTTACAACCGTAAACGGTAAAACTACTATTTCACATTTTGTTATACTAAAAATAAATAAAATTCCACTGAAATGTTACGTTCACAAATTCCACAAACAATATAATTTATTGTTAGGAATTGAAGCATTCAAAAAACTAAACATTCAAATCAATTTCATTAAAAACTCTGTTAATATACAAGGAAAAGAAAAGAAACTAGAAAACGATTTCAAAACTTGCAAACAAAATAATAATATTCAAATTCGATCAGAACACTTGAATCAAATTGAAAAATCAAAATTAAAAACAATTATAAATAATTACGAAGACCTTTTTCCAAAAGCTAACGAAAAATTATCCAGTACAAATTTATGTGAACATAATATAATTGTTAATAATGAAACTCCTATTTATACAAAAAATTATAGACTTCCAATAATTTATGATAATGATATTGAAGAACACATTCAAACTATGCTAAGAGAAAATGTAATTCAACCATCTCACTCTCCATGGAATTCGCCTATTTGAATAGTTCCAAAAAAATTAGACGCCTCCGGTAAACGTAAAACGAGACTTGTAATTGATTTTAGAAAATTAAATTCTCAAACTAAAGACGACAAATTTCCAATTCCAAATATTGACACACTATTAGATCACATCGGACACTCAAAATATTTCACGACTTTAGACTTGCATTCAGGCTTTCATCAAATTCCTATGAACAAAAATGATATTGAAAAAACAGCATTCTCTACTACATCAGGTCATTATGAATTTTTACGAATGCCATTTGGTCTCAAAAATGCACCAGCAACTTTTCAAAGAATGATGAATATTGCACTAGGAGATTTAGTAAACAAAATTTGTCTAGTTTATTTGGATGACGTAATAATTTTTGGCAAAAATCTTGAAGAACATCTGCACAACATTCAACTAGTTTTTGAAAAATTAAGAAAAGCAAATCTAAAAATTCAGATGGATAAATCAGAATTCCTGAAAACTCAAACAAAATATTTAGGATATATTATTACGCAAGATGGAATTAAAACAGATCCCTCTAAAATAGAAAAAATTCAAAACCTCAATATTCCTGAAACAAAAAAAGAAATCAAGCAATTTCTTGGTACAATAGGATGGTACCGCAAATTTATTCCAAATTTTGCAAAACTTACTAAGCCTCTTACTTTATGCTTAAAAAATGGTCAAAACATTGATATTTATAATGAGTCATACAGGAAAACTTTTAACTACAATTTCCAAATTTCAATAAAGATTTTATATTAACTACGGATGCCTGCGATTATGCCATCGGATCAGTTTTATTACAAAAAGACGAAAACGGTAAAGAAATGCCGATAGCATATTTTTCAAAAACATTAGGTAACGCTGAACAAAATTATAGCACCATCGAAAAAGAACTTTTAGCAATAATAGAATCTGTTAGAAATTTTAGACCTTATCTATTTGGCAGAAAATTTGTTATCAAAACAGATCATAGACCTTTATGTTGGTTGTTTAATATGAAAAATCCTAATCAAAAGCTTATGCGGTGGAAAATTGAACTAAATGAATATAATTTCGACATAGAATACTTGCAAGGAAAAATGAACGTTATAGCCGACAATCTTTCTCGTCAACGTGACAAAACACAAATCCACAATAAAATCGGTGACGTAACAGAAACAAAAATATTTGCCCATTGTATTTCTGAAGATATTGAAATGAGTAAAGGTTTAGCAGATCAAGTCAATAAGAAATTTGACAGTAAAAATTTTTGTAGAAACCTAAATCAAAAAAATAAAAACATAATTATTCAAAATTATAATAATCAAACAATTATCCACTTAATAACAAAAGAACGATATAACGAAAGACCATCAATTAAAAACCTAGACAAACCATTAAAAGAATTAAGAGATTATCTTATTCTTAATGAAATTTTTGAAATTAATATACCTCTTCTAGGATGCGGATTAGATAAATTAGAATGGAATCCAGTATCAGCGAAAATATTAAAAATATTTGAAGACACAAATATACAAATTAACGCTTACAAACTTCCTACAGTAAATTTACATGACAATGAATCAGTTTCTTCAAATCAAAATACAGTACACTCAGATCCAGAAAATTTAGTTAACGGATTAAGATATGTAGAAGATAGAATCAACATAGCCGATAATCAGTTAATATTTGAAACACATAATTTTGAAACTGAAATAGAAATAACAAAATTATTCGAAAATAGAAAACAACGAATTCATTGTAAATTCAATCAACAAAATCTTAACGATGAAATACTAAACTTTCTAAAAGGATTATATTGCTCCAAAAATAAAATATTTAGCCATTTTTAATGAAAAAGACTTAGATCTCAAATTTTCAAAAATTATAAAAGAAAATTTTGAATTTAACACGATTAATATAGTTGCTTGCAACAAAATAGTAGAAGACATTGAGAACGATGATGAACAGATAGAAATAATTCACGACTACCACACAGGTTTAACAAACCATAGAGGAATAATAGCAACACTCAATGCACTAAAAGAAAAGTATTTTTGCCCCAAAATGATAAACAATATCACCGAATATATAAATAAATGTGAACTTTGTAAATTAAATAAATACAACAGAAAACCAATTCCAGCAATAGATAATTTAACACCAACACCCGCAAAACCATTTGACATAATAAACATTGACGTTCTTTGTTTAAATAAAAATAACTTTTTAACAATTTTTGATCAGTTCTCGAAACACGGTCAAGTATGCCCGTTAGAATATAAAAGCTCAAATAACATATTACAGAAATTAATTCAATACTTCCAAATTTATACCATACCAAATAAAATAATTATGGATGCAGGACCTGAATTTAAAGGTAACATTTTACAAGACCTATTCAAACTTAGAAATATTGAAAGTCACGTAACTTGCGTGAGTAACCCTAAAAGCAACGCAGTTGAAAGATTCCACTCTACACTTATAGAACATCTCAGACTTCTGGAAAATAATAACCATTTTAGAACCAAAACATTCTTAGAAAAACTTGACTTAGCAGTTTTAGCTTATAATAATACCAAACACTCTGTAACAAAATTAACTCCTAATGAAATACTTTTTGGCAAAAATAACCAAATCCCATTTAGAACTATTCCACTCATCCAGGAAGAAATAATACAAAATTATCAAACAGAACAAGAAGAATTATTTAAAATTATTAATGGTAAAATAAAAACAGAGAAACAAAAACGTTACAAAGAGAATGATAATCCCTTACAAATAAAAGATACAATTTACGTGAAAGAAAACCCAAGACTAATTAAAAAATTCAAAAAACCATTATTTAGAAAATATAAAGTTCAACATTACGACCCAATATTAGGAAAAGTAAAAATTAAAGATCAAGTAGCCGAAAAAAATGTTCGGATTAACAAAGTAAAACAATAAATTATTGTTACAGATGTACTGCTCAACTTACGGACATTTCAAATGACAATGGATTTCACTTAACAAAATTAGGGAAAACACAAATAAAAACTACCGACAAAATAATCTACTTTAATTATAACATTACCCCAATCCATGACGAATTTATTAAAATAATAAAACTAAAAGACACTCTTCTTTTGCAAATTAATAATTCGAAAGAAAAAGAAATGTTTCAAGACTACATTAATATTCTAAAATACAATTTTAACGATCTAGAAAACCAAATTTATAAAATATTCCATAGAATTTCAAAACGCGGCTTAATTAACGGAATAGGAACCATCATTAAATCAATCTCTGGAAATTTAGATGCTTCAGATGGAGAACGTTATGATAAAATTCTCGAACAAAATAAAAATAATGAAAAATCATTACAGGATCAAACTAATCAAAATTTGAAAATTAGCAGAGAAATGATTGATAAATTTAATAACCAAATTGAAAATATCAAAAGTAACGAAAATGAGTTGAAAAGACAAATAGTAAATATGCAAGTGATTTTAAAAGAAAATCTGAATTGGATAGGAAAAATCCATATAGAAAATAGTTTTCAGAAATTAATATTCATAATTCAGAACCTAAGTGATCTAACCAAACAAATTGAAATTAGTCTCACTTTCTGTAGCCTAAGAAAATTACACACAAGTATTATTGACCCGTACAATATTAGAAAAATAACACAAAACAAAGACATTTGGCAACTAAATGAAATTATAGAAACTTACTGTCGACACGACAATGAACAAATACACTTCCTTATTAATATCCCAATTTTTTCGTCGCAAACTTATGATTTATATCAATTTACTCCTCTACCTTTTATGAAACACAACCAAATTTTACAACTAAACGAAAAACAAACCATGTACTTCACAAATAATAATGATAATTTTAAGATAAATAATTGTATTCTCGTTAATAAAATATATTATTGCAAAACCGAATATATAGTTATAAATAAATGTATCACTACTATGTTAAGATTTCAAACGAATGATGACTGTAAATATCATACTTTAGAAATAGAATATACTTTTGAGAAAATTCAAAACACAAATGAATTAATTATAATAAGTCCCAAGGAACAACAAATTCAAATTAATTGTGAAAGTAATACACTTAATAAAAAATTAAAAGGTATATTCAAATTTAAACTAATTAATAAATGCGTAATAAACAATTTTAAGTTTGACACAATTCAAGAAACGTATAAAGAAATAATATTCGAAACTTTCAATTTTAATAAAACATTTCAAGAAATAAATGCACCAAATTTAGATGAAATAAACAAAATTAATATAACAATTAAAGAGTTGTCGCAAATAAGTGAAATTACCTCACAAAATGATAACAATCATCATTTCTATATTATTTATAGTTTGTTATTCTTAGTAATATGTCTTGTACTATTATATAAGTTTAGAATTAAGTTTTTCACTTGTTGTAAAATAAATAAAAAACCCAGTAACAATAAGGAACCTGTAGAATTAAGTCCAATTAATTAATAATTATTGTAAAATCTCAGAAGGGAGGAATTATGTATTGGCTACCCTTTATTCTACAATAATTATTCCAAGTCAGCACTTCTAGCTGTATTTTTCCATTATGATAAGAAATGTAATAAAACCCCCTGCGAACAAGCAAAGATGTTCACTTGCTGCTCGCTTGCTCATGTAATATCTTGTACTCAACACGTGTAAACACGTTTAATAAAATAAAATTAATTTTTTTCAAATATATTAAATCAAAATATTTAATTTATATATTATACAGGCTGTAACAGCGAAACCAACCAACGCCTATATTTTCTTTATTATAATAGTTACAAAAAAAGTTAAAAAGAAAAGTTGTAGGAGACCAAGGGGGACATCTGATTAAAGGATAAAATAATTTTTTAAACCAGTGGTTCTCAAGTTAAAACACAAAGTTATATTTTTTCAAATGGGAATATACATATTTTTTGGGCCTATTCGGTAGAATATTATACCATGTATTCGTTTTATAGCCTTACATAATAAAAATATTGAGAAAAATTCAATTGAAATTTAAAGCGTCCAGATTTAGTCCACCATAGGTTTTTTGGATCGCTGATCAAGAATTTAGGTTTTTTTTCATGATCAGCGACCCAAAAACCCATATGGACCAAATCTAGACGCACAAAGTGCGAAAATAGCAAAGACACCCTTTTTGGGGGTAGTTTTAGGTAATTTAAGGGTGAAATATTTATTTTTATAAAAAAAACCCGAAATTCTTGATCAGTGACCCAAAAAACCTATACCTATAGACTAAATCTGGACGCTCAAAGTGCGAAAATAGCAAAAATACCCTTTTTTAGGGGTAGTTCTAGCTAATTTAAGGATGAAATATTTATTTTTATTTTTAAAAAATCCCCGAAGTTCTTGATCAGCAACCCAAAAAACCCCTTTGTTCGAAATCTGGGCACTCAAACTGCGAATACCTATATATATATATATATATATATATATATATATATATATATATATATATATATATATATATATATATATATATATATATATATATATATATATATATATATATATATATATTTTTTAAAAACATTTTGGGGGTAGTTTTTGCAAATTTAAGGGTGTTCCGCACATTTCTTTACAAAATTCGTGTTCAGCGACCCATAAAACCTATACTAGACCAAATCTGGTAGTTGCCAGTAATAATACAACCAAACCCGTATTTTGACTGGAGTAATTTTATACTGAAGTTTTTTTACAATGAATGTGGTCTATCATTTTTTAAATATATGAAGTTTCATTATGTGGATATTTTATAAAATAAAAGGAGTGTAATAATGACCACTGCGTGAAATAATGAAGTTCATAATCTAACACAAATTAGTTCAAAAAAATCTGACGTGGACACCACATGACTTCCTTGTACGCCTATTAAACTGTTCATACTTTTCTTAATAACTAAAATGTAGAATAATATATAAAAATCTGACGTGGCCACCACAAGACCTCCCGGCATACCTGCTTTATTCTTTTAACTTATTATACAAATATATTAATATTATAAGTACTACTACTACTGCTACTATACTCACAAATATATTTTAGTCATCTTATTTAAACTGCAGAAGAAGATATAAAGCATATTTTTTTTACTATTGTCACTGTCATGTCATAATCATTTAAATTTTACGTAGTAACAAATGTAAATCGATCATGGACTACAAGATACCGAAATACTAAATTATAAATATATACTTTAATTATTCTTAAATGATACCAGATACAGAAATATTTATAAAATACCGATTGTAGGTAATAATCACATAATCTTTCATTTAAAATAAAAAATTGTCTTAAATTAAATATTTATCAAAATATTAGAAAAAAGTACTACTTCCGGTTTGTAGATTGAAACCAAAAATAGGAGGTGCACAACTAGATGCTATAACAGTCCTAAATACAAAATTTCAACTTTCTACGTCTAACCGTATTTGAGTTATGCGACATACATACGTCCGTCCGTACGTACAGACGTCACGACGAAACTAGTCATAATGGATTTACTCCGTGCAAGGAAGTAAAAAGTGTCTTTAATATGACGAAAGTAGAAAAACATTATTACAATAATTTGAAAATGTATATTCTGTGCTTTTAGAATATGGTGGATGATAATGTTCATTTTAAGCTTGACAGCTTGTGCTTTTCTAATCGGTAGAACGTGGACCAAATGGAAAGATAGTCCTGTGCTAATCAGTTTTGAAAAAGAGCAAACCCCAATTTGGCAAATCCCATTTCCAGCAATCACAGTTTGTCCGCTTAATAAAATTGAACAATCTAAATATAATTACACCGCAAATTTTAGAAATAGCGATAATCTAAGTAAAGCAAAGTAAGTCGAACTCGTAGATATGTTTATAAGAAACGGATCAAAACGACTCACAAAAGCGCAGTTTCGTAATTGGTTTTTAGTCCCTTTCTGATTAACATAGTTGCAACACTCTTCTCTAAATTAAAGAAGCTTCTCTAATATTAATAAAGACAAACATATTTCCATCTATGAATAAAGAAGATATTAAATATGTTTTCATGGATACTAATGAAGCTTTATTACCTATCTTAAAGAAGAGTGCTACATTCGGCCACCAGTGCTCAGTTTTAGTGGGCAGTTTAATTAAGCATATTAAATCTTACCACTGATTGGACGGATAACATTATTTATAAAATATTTCAACTCAAATCTGAATTTTATTTTTTAACAGTTATAAGCTCTTCTCAGACTTATCTCTAGTGTGTAATGTAGATCGATATACCCACGATGTATCCAATAGTACAATAAATTTTACTGATGAATCAGCAATACGTTCGATACGAAAAGTAATTCAAAAAATCATTTAGTTTCTTTACTTATGAAAGATATTTTTAATATTAGATATAACATTTTAGATGGCAACAGAACAAATAATATCAAATGTACATTGGAAAAATTCGTTTCTATATCCAGGTTTTACAGAGCAACTTACGGAAGATGGACTATGTTTTTCTTTTAACACGTTGGGTCAAAACGACATGTTTACTGACCAAATGTAAGTGATTGGAAGTGTCAACATTTACAATTCAAAACGATTATTTTAACACTATTTTATTTTGCTTAAATTGATCAGGATTTTATTCGAAAAAAATTAATATCTTTTTTACCGTCAACTCTATCTTTAATTCTGAAACAATTTATAATCTTATATTTTATAGAAATAAAAATACAAATTACATAGACCACTATTTTGCGAATTACGGCTGGAATATTGAAGATGGTTATCTACCTTTACTTAATATGAGTGCATATCCAAGAAGAACAGCTAAAGATGGACAAATATCTGGACTTAGTTTTTATCTCCGAACATATAAAAATGAAATAGATTATCTTTGTGGCTTGCATATATCTGGATACAAAGTAAGTACCTTTAATATGTTTAATTCAATTTTAATTCATATCACTACGATCTATAAATGAAAATATACCTACATTTATAGGTAACACTTCATAACCCTGCGGAAACACCAAAAGTGTATATTAGAAAAATAAATATAGTAGAGTATGGCGAGAGGTCATGTGTTGGTCACATCAGATTGACACTTTGAGGTTAATATACAAAAATTTCATGATATTATTCAAAAAATCGTGTTAAAACACTTTTCCGCGCTCTAATTTTGTTTTTAGGTCATATTTTAGCCTAAAAACCATTTTCTAAAAACGCATTTTAGGGATGTAGGTAACCTATTCTACATTCCGTCTTAAAAATCAAATAAGCTCTTTGTTGATAAAATTTGGGCTGTACTTTATTATTACCTTATTATATTATTTATCCAGTTAATAATGAATCGATAATGCTTCTTGACTGGATACGTTTAATGGAAGGATGGAAACTCACTGGAAGTCTGTCAATTATTAAATTTCGGCTTCTATGTACTACTTCCAAACCCAGTTAATAATATGTATATTTATAATACATTTCATTAAAAATGGTGCCACAAAAATTTCAGAAACTTTGTATACGTCTGTTCATATGTCGTATTGACATTTTCATTTTTGTTTTTAATTTTTTTCATATTATGGTTTACAAATCCTGGTAGTTAAAAATACATATTTTTGAAAAATGGTTTTCCTTTATTTGTATGTATTTGTATTTGTATTTGTATGTAGATGTTAAATACATATATAAGAGATTATTTGTTCTTTCAAATTAATAATGACAAATTGTAACTATCGCAGAATTTCCTATATTTTTGCAAAAAATGTTAGATTGCTTCAAGAAATACCATTTCTGGTTGACAGATTTTTACCAAAATCTTTTCAGCTCTTCATTAAAATGTATAGGTACAAATGTATAATGTAAAATATTAGAATTTTATGTTCAGTAGAATTTGAGATAAAGACATCCTCGTGAAGATAGGCAAAATAGGTTCTAAAGGTACTAAAACGTGCTTATTGACAAAAGTCTCGATATTGATTTTTTTCACGATCCCTAGGTACCTCCCTAGGCGGGAGATAAAAATTTAAAAATCGAAATGAAAATGTCAATATAACAGATGACTAAATTCCAGTAATTTTTTATTCTTCCAAACTAGACATAATGTAATAAGGTAATAATAAAGTAAAAAAATATCTACAAAGAGCTAATTTGATTTTATTGCCAATCGGAATAGGTACTTTGCTTGAAGAACTATATTTTTTTGCAAAAAGTAGCCTAACAAAAACCATTCACATAATTGCAGTGTCAAAGCTGGAGGATATGTGCTGGCCACATCAGATTTTTTTACTATAATTTTCTGTGTCCACTGGATTCTTGACATAAATTTTCTTTTTATGTTTATTTTTGTGTATGAGTTTTCTTAAGTATGAAGATTCGCTAGTTTTATGATGCCATATAAGAATTTTCTCTTCATTGAATTTTCTAATTTTAAATGTTCCCACAACTTTATATAAAAATTATATCAATTATTATATCAATTAACTAGTAAAAGAATTTATTACATTACAACATAACTTTTAAAATTTAATCACGTAAGTACCTACTCGTAATATTATATGATTTTTGCACTTACCTAGATCTCAATCATAGTATATTACATAACAAGAGTTGTAAGAAACATATTACGCACGGGCACGAGTGAGAAAGTTACACAAGAGCCGTAGACGAGTGTGTAATTTCACGAGTGCGCAATTGCTTTACAACTAAAGTTGTGTATAAAAATACTTTTTCTACGATCCCGACTATGTTCATTTTCATTTGATACAAATTTTGATATATTTTTTATATTATTTATAATTATTATCCATAATTTTTTGGTACACACGGCCGTGCGTATAAGGACAAGCTTACATGTTATATGGGTTCTACAATAATGCTCATTTACAGTAGTGGTCGTAGAAAAAGGATTTTATCAAATGACAATTAACAAGTTTTAATTTGACGAAACAAGGTAATTTAAAAGAAAATTAGGTTTGAAATAAAATGTTAATGTTAGTGGCAACAACAAAACATGGATAGTATGAATTCGTATAGGCTAAAATTTAATTTAATTTAATTTCAAAAATATTTGTATACAACATAAAACGCTGACCTTATCTAAAAAACATAATTATTAATACCTGTTAAAATATGTTATTTTATAAACATAATACAATACTGTCAATTTGTTTCAATTTTATTAGTAACATAACTACAAATTTCACTGGAAAAATATGTAATCATGCCATGTGCCGGAAGTACGCATAGTTAATTTCTAAACAATAAACGTAAGACGTAGGTATAAATACAAAACTAAAACCAGGAATGATCAGTTACAACAGTCAGTTCTAATTAACCACCAACACTAACCGTGCTAGCAAAATTATAAAAAATGTACAAATTCTTGATTGTAGGAGTCTGCTTCACAGTAGTTGCTTTAAGCGTAAGTATACCTTCATTTTATCAATGATAATACAAATTAACAATAATGAATCATTAAGAAAAAGCTTATTTTGTTGTTTATGTATCTTTTAACTAAAACCCTTTAAAGACAGACTTTTCTGTCATTGCTTAATAAATATCTAGGTAGTCATTTCGTGGGGAGGGGTGGGTGGTTAATTATCTAAATATGCTAGATGTTTTCCTTTTTTCCGAATAAATCTTATCAGGCCGTGATAATATTTTGAAAAATTGCAATCAATTTTTACTTCCTCGGCCTGTATACCTAATAGGGAAAGTATTATTTTAATCGTGATTTTTTGACAGTTCGAGATTTTGATGAATCTTCACGTTTTGGACCCTAGTGAACCCAAAAAACATCTGTCTGTCTGTCTAGACTAGGAAATTTTTTCGAAAATATACCTCCTAGAGGCAAATCATGTAACAATTGATTAACAGGTTGAATCATATTTTTTGATACCCGCTGAGTACGCCTAGGTATGTTATTTGCTCGAAATTTCACTCCTTGTGCCCCAAATTCAAGATGGCGGACGAAAATTGTGTCCGAAAATTTATCTCAGAAACTATTCATATTAGGTGAAAAAGTGTTATATAAGAAAATGTAGATCATAAAATTCTCTATAAGATAGGTTCTTAACTATTTTCATGTAAGTGGCACAGTTTTCGAGAAAATCGAGAAAATGTATTTCGAACATTTCAATCATTAAAAACCAAGTCCAAATTATGTCTCCCTTCATGAAAACGGCTGTCATTTATGAACTAATAATAATATCAACTTCCGGTTTTTTAAATAAAATTATATGAAATTTTTTTTGTTAGATATATTATTTTAAAAACTTTTTAGTGCGTTCATTGAGCCAAAATATAAAATTTTCTTCCGAGAAATTTTACCATTTTTTATATTATTTTGTATTTAATGAACTGTAACTTAAGACCGAATAAAAATATTGACTTTCGGTTTCTTTTATTAAATTCTACGAACATTTCTCTCTAAGATACATTATGTTAAAAACAGTTTAAAGTTTTCTTTAAGCCAAAATATTACATTTTTCCCCAAGAAAAAGTTGAGAAATTTTTAAATTTTTTATATCTATTGTGTTTAATGAACTGTAACTTCTAATCGAATAACAATATCGACTTACGGTTTCTTTTATTAAATTCTACGAACATTTCTCTATAAGATACAGTATTTTAAAAAGTTTTAAGGGCGTTCGTTAAGCTAAAATATTACACTTTTCACCGAGACAAAATTGAGAAATTTTTTAATTTTATTTATTTATTGTTTTTAATGAATTATAATTTCTAAACGAATAAAATTATCCATTTCTGGTTACTTTTATTAAATTCTACGAACATTTCTCTATAAGACACAATATTTTAAAAAGTTTTAAGGGCGTTCGTTATGCCAAAATATTATAATTTTTCCCGAGAGACATTTGAATTTTTTTTAAATTCTTCGTATTTATTAATGAACTGTAACTGCTTAACGGATAAAAATATCAACTTCCCGTTTATTTTATGAGATTTTTCAGATTTTTTTCTATAGTCTATAAATCTAGCGCGTCCAAAATTTTAGTTCCTAAAAATGAGTTTTCTTACCTATAGAGAATGTTGTGATATACATTTTCTTATATAACAGTTTCTTTTACCTAATATTAACAATTTCTGCGATAAAATGTTCTGAAAAGAAACCGGAAATCCATATTCTTATTCGTTTAGAAGTTAAAGTTCATAAAACAGAATAGTTACGAAAATTTTTAAAAAAATTCAAATTTCTCCAGGAAGATTTTTTTATATTTTGTGTTAATGAAAAAGTTGTTAAAATAATATATCTTATAGCAAAATGTTCGTAAAATTTTATAAGAGAAACCGGAAGTCAATATTTTTATCCGTTCAGAAGTTACAGTTCATTTAACAAAATCAATACGAAGAATTAAAAAATTTCTCAACTTTCACGCAAGAAAAAATGTAATATTTTGACTTAAAAAAAAACTCTAAAAGGATATTAACAAAATGTATCTTTTAGAGAAATATTCATAGAATTTAATAAAAGAAACTGGAAGTAGATATTTTTATTCGTTTAGAAGTTACAATTCATTAAACACAATAAATAATTTATTTTTCTTAAATTCCCAATTTTGTCTCGGTGAAAAGTTTAATATTATGGCTTAACGAACGCCCTTAAAACTTTTTAAAATATTGTATCTTATAGAGAAATGTTCGTAGAATTTAATAAAAGAAACCGGAAGTCGATATTTTTATTCGATTAGAAGTTACAGTTCATTAAACACAATAAATATAAAAAAAATTTAAAAAAATTTCAACTTTCTCTTGGGGAAAAATGAAATATTTTGGCCCTTAAAACTTTTTAAAATATTGTATCTTATAGAGAAATGTTCGTAGAATTTAATAAAAGAAACCGGTAGTCGATTTTTTTATTCGATTAGAAGTTACAGTTCATTAAACACAATAAATATAAAAAATTTAAAAATTTCTCAACTTTTTCTAGGGGAAAAATGTAATATTTTGGCTTAAAGAAAGCTTTAAACTGTTTTTAACATAATGTATCTTATAGAGAAATGTTCGTAGAATTTAATAAAAGAAACCGGAAGTCAATATTTTTATTGGGTCTGAAGTTACAGTTCATTAAATACAAAATAATATAAAATATGGTAAAATTTCTCGGAAGAAAATTTTACATTTTGGCTCAATGAACGCACTAAAAAGTTTTTAAAATAATATATCTTATAAAAAAAATTCATATAATTTAATTTAAAAAACCGGCAGTTGATATTATTATTAGTTCATAAATGACAGCCGTTTTCATGAAGGGAGACATAATTTGGACTTGGTTTTTAATGATTGAAATGTTCGAAATACATTTTCTCGATTTTCTCGAAAACTGTGCCACTTACATGAAAATCGTTAAGAACCTATCTTATAGAGAATTTTATGATCTACATTTTCTTATATAACACTTTTTCGGACACAATTTTCGTCCGCCATCTTGAATTTGGGGCACAAGGAGTGAAATTTCGAGCAAATAACATACCTAGGCGTACTCAGCAGGTATCAAAGCATAAGATTCAACCTGTTAATCAATTGTTACATGATTTGCCGCTAGGAGTGATTTCTAGACGTCTTTTGAAATTATTTTCCTAGTCTAGTCTGTCCGTATCCGTAAGCACGATAACTTGAGAACACGTACCTACTAGTTTTCGACTGAAATTCTATATTTAAGCTTTTTACCAAAAATTAGTTTCAAGTTCGTTAATGAGCTTTATACAATCAGTACCTAATACCAACTTTATAAATAAATTATCTTTTAAATTGGTAGGTACTTGAATTGTTAAAAATATTGTAAACTTTTAGTATTATTTAATTTAATTTATATATTGCTCGACTTATAATAAATGCAATTATAAACTCGAAGTTCATACGTCACTAAATGACTGCTGTCACTTTGATATGGACAGCTGTCACTTTGACGTTGGTTAACTGTCACTTTGACTTTGCGTAAGGTACCCTTTCATTATTTTTATTCCCACCTTCTATCTCATAGAAGAAGGGTAAAATTTTACATTCTCATGTCATAGAAGAGTCCTGTCAAATTTGATAAAGCTCAATTATAATACTGTCTTTACTAGTCTCACAAATTTTCAAGCTCGTTCGTAAAAATTAATTATTACTACGCTCGCCATGTATTGCTATAATACACGTAGGTTGTTTATTTATAGTAAGGAAATGTTAAATGTACTCTATTATAATATTCAAATCCTTAGACAAAACAATTGTATAGGACATTAAAATGCAGAGAAAACCATGAACGTAAGAATAATAATTTATTTATAAGTGTTTTTAGGAGATATCCGACGATGAATATAAGAAAATTGTTGAAGAATGCAAAGCAGAAACTGGAAGTTCTGATGGTACGGTAAAACGTTTTTTAAAACTTTAAATAATACAATAACAATTTCTTTACAATGAAGCTGATCTCAAAGTTGTTATACACAAAAAAACTCCGACTGTAAAAGAAAAAGGATTTTGCTTAGAGGGCTGCATTGATAAGAAAACCGGCACTGTAAGTAAACTTGTATAAATGTATATTTTTGTAATACCTACATTAAAATTGTCAAGAAACAAAAAGCACATCATACAAATTGCGCATACTATTATAATTCCTTGCATAGTAAGTCACACACAAAACTTTAAGGTATCTGGCCCATCTCTATCTTTACATTTAGGTTTAAAATATCATATAATCTGTTCTGTTTACTATCTAGATGGGCCCTGACAATAAACTCATCTGGGATAAATTCCTCCAACAATTTGATTCAATGAAAGAACACGAACCCAAATATTATGCCAAATTCGTTCCTACTATGCAACAATGCAAGGATCAAAGTAATTTAATTTTCTTAGTGTGAAAATATGAATATATTATAGATTACATTTATTTTAGCTGAATCTAATGCTGCGAATTTAGCTACTCCATGCACAGCAGCTAAGGCCGTATGGGAATGTTACTATTCGAAAACGAAAGAGTTTTATTGACTTTAAATGTAAAATAATACTCATAAATTATAAAATATATACAAAAGATTATGTTTATAAATACGTACATTTCTTTTGTAAAACAAGTTTTACGATAACTGTCAAAAAATTAGCAATGCGCAAAGTTGGCGGTTGGTGTGTTTAAAGCCTTGTTCACATAGCTTATGTCATATCATGTCTGTGTCATGTCATTATGTTATGTTATTTCTATTGACATAGACATTTTCATGCTTGGTCACATAGCTTATGTCATGTCATGTCTGTGTCATGTCATTATATACACATTTTGTGTAAAGTATCACAACGGAGAAAATTAATTTGGAGTCGCAGGCATTTACTAATGGAAAATAAGATAAATTTGTATTAGTAAATTTACAAGAAACATTTTAATAAAATTGGGAACGTTATATTTTAAATTGTACTTACTTTTTATTGCTTTTATTATTTTATTATCTTCATAATCAGGTTTTATTTTATCATACAAGCTTTATTCTTAACTTATTGGTAAGTTTTTATCTATATTAATAATAAATGTGTAATTTTGACAGATATAGACATAGACATATAGCAGTGAAAGTTGAGTTCAAATCAACTGTTATGTTATGTCAAAAAAAATAACATACGAGACATACCCTATGTGAACCACTTCATTAGTTTACCGTGTGCTCAACATATTGACATGACATGACATAAGCTATGTGAACCAAGCCTAACTCCCGCCTTATATTATATAAAGGGAGGTATTGTGACGTACTAAAATTTTTAGTGAATAAGCAGGTTTTAGGGTACCTAGAATACGAATTTAACTTTTTCTAAATAATGTTTGTGTGCGTATGCGTGTGTCCGTATGTTACAATAATTTTTTCGTTGACGAAAAAACATTTATTAACCACATTTTATATTTAAGGCCCATCTCTTGCTATCAAATGCAAGGCAAAAAAGCATGTTACAATTACAATAAATCATTTTGTGACTTTGGTATTGATATCGATGACCTCATATTTTACAATGATGTACTTATAGGTTGTGCTTACATGGCTATAGAATGAAATTTACAAAAAACTTCGCCGCAATTTCTAAAAATTACTAAAAATGCGAGTTTTACATAAATTATTACTGTCACTGGGTTAACTGTTTAAAAAAATCTCCCTATACCCGTCCTCCGACTTATGTATATTATCGATTTTAAAAGAAAATATTGTTTTGTGCATTAATCAACTTTAAAAATTAATTACAGCTTTATTAAGAACAATTAAGGCTTATCAGTATTCTCAATCGCTTTGAAATAACATGAAGTTTCAATAAAATAACTTTTTTTAAAAATGTTAAACTACCCTATTGTCTCGCCTTAAGGTTTTAATACGAATCTTAAGAAATTAAATTTTGGTAACAATCCACAAATATTTCTGAGTATGTATCTATAGTATAGTAAAAATAGTAGGTAGAGTATTAGTGGCCGCTGTACACTGTCCGAATTTCACTCCGACTCAAAATTTTTGTGTTTTTCGTACTAAATTGGTTAAGTTGAACCACGCTTCACGAGTTACGTCTTCTGTGCCTGTAGTAACGACAATATCAGTTGATAACCATTGAGTTATGACTTTCTTTTCTTAGAACAGAAGAATTGATTACAATAATTGGTTATATAAAAATTTTGCGGTTTTCTATTTTGTGTAAACTGTGGTAAAATATATTTACCTACTGTATAAATAAATATTATGTACTCATAAAGTTGTATTATTCAAGTAGTGAATTAAATTCTCTCAATATGTCGGAACATTACCCAATGTTCATAATATTAATACTTTGACAAATATATGTTTATACTCTCAAATAAATATTATATTTTCACTAACTGTTCATTTTATTAACTAATTTTATATATTACCTACATTACCAATACAATATATTATTACTACATTAATTACTTTTGATTCTGAAATAGGGATATAAAATGAATAAAAAGTAGTAAGTAATAAAATAAAAATTTTGACTAATTTACTGACTAGTGCAGTCAAATTTTGCTGATAGGGTCAATTTTATTGTCTTTAGTAGAAAATAAAGTACCTATTGTGTTAGTAACAAATTGTAGCTTATGTAGTAGTATATATTAATTAAACAAAAGTGTATGTATATTATTTCTGCTTTAATCAGTAATATTACGTAGTGTACTATAATTTAACTAGCAACGATAAGTTGTTGTTTTTTCGTGAAATACCGAAGTTTTTTAGTGTTCAATGGTGTTTTAAAATTAGTGAAGGTTCTTCAATATCTCTCTTTGCGAGGTAAGTTTATACTTAATGAAAAAAAATTTTAAAAATCGAGTTTATAGGGGAACGTCTTCAACACTGGAATATTATAAACTAGAAAATTCAAGAAGAGAATATTCTTGACAGGAATCATAAAAATCACGAAATCCCAAGCGAAGGAAAATTCATTCACAAAAAAAACATAAACAGAAAAGACATATCTGGAACTGGAATCAAGTAAACACAGAAACTTTACTTGGCGGCCAAACCTGAAGTTGGCTGCACGAGTTCTGTTGGACTCAAGAAGGGTTTTGTTAGCATAGATTAGTTTATGTCAAAAAACGGAGTTCTGTTGGACTCAAGAAGGGTTTGGTTAGCATAGATTAGTTTATATATTAGCTAGAATCCGAGTTTTTCCGCAGCCATATTTTTTCCAGTTTTGAATATTCCTTTACATGCGTTTTCTGCATCAATCAGATTCCAAATTTGAATTTTCTATGAATGCATTTTTTATGTAAGCATTTTCTTGTCTCTGAATTTTCGTTTGTTTTATGATTCCGGGCAAGAATTTTCTTGTACTTGAATTTTCTGGCTCTGAGTTTTTTAGATTTGAGTAGGCACCCGTTTATAGCATAGGATTAAATGGAACATCGCATAAATGACGCACAAAGTTAATAAAAAAATACAGAGAAAAATCTGAAAATTTGCACATACTAGTAACTACAAAACCTTATCTATGTTATAAGATTTTTAAAATCGAGCTTTACCGTGTTGATGAAGAGTATTTAGCTATAAAGTAACACTCTAAACTGAACTCGGTGACAGTAAAGACGTCATGATGTATAAACGTGGCAACATTGGTTGACAGTTTTCATATTGGCAAATATTTTAATGAAAAAAGTCAACGGTTCTAATTAATTATTAAGTTATTTACTATTATTATTTTTATAAATGAATGAAATAAATAATTAATGTTTTTCAATTTCGAATTTATAAATGAGAAAAATGTTAACATATATAAGTTGAGAGGTTAGGTGCCACCCACGCAACCAACTGTGTGTAACGAAAACTTTTTTACATTGTTGCCGTTGTTTGCACCATAATCTCAGTATATTTATATTGCAAAATTAATTGCACTTAAATTTAAATATCATTTTCACGTAATCAGTTATGACATTAGTTAATGAATTAACATTAAAAATTCAAATAAATATTTATTTAAAGACATTTTTTTCGAATAAAATTTCACATTTAAAAATTGTCACCCTGCAGTCTTTTACATTGAGATCATAGAGCACTTCCCCTTTCCCCGCACCGCCCGAGTGAATATCCTTAAAACTTAAATGTTCTTAAAATATTCTATCCTACGGCGTAACGTATAAAAATTATTTTCTTAAGGTATTTACTACTGTTGATTGTAGCTGTGATATGCACATTGAAGCAATTTGACTTCTGATCCTTACATTGATCTCTGTTGAACAGATCCCTAAAGCGGGAATTTTTATTGCGATAGATGAAGAAGACCAAACTAATACCAAAATAGCGTGAAAACCTATAACTAATAATAAACTTAAACAGCATATTTCTGAGGTCATTTTAAGCAAAAATTTATTGAACATAGGTCCTATTCCTTTATTTGGTGAACAAAATACAAGTTTTATAAATAACACGAATTTTTCAATTTTTGTAATCAAGATATTTTTAAAAGGAAATCATTTTATAGAAAATTAATTAGTTTGACACTTGACATCTGTTATTTAAGGTACTGTAAATATAAAATTTTAACCAAGATTTTGTTTACGTTTATTCACGGTTAACCATTGGTTCCTGAAATTTGAGTAGTATTTGCGGAACGGTTTGGTTGTGTGTTTTGACTAAACTGACAGGTTATTGTGATTATTATTATTATTCTTCTTCAACGGTTCCGACATTTACATCACAATAGGCACAAGACAAATCTTCCTTAAAAAAATCAAATCAAATAATGCATACAAAATAATTTTTTAAATACATAGGTACCATTTTGAGTTTTTGACAGCTCTCGCTGTCATAACAAACACTGAATCACTTACCGATTCCCGCCAAGATGCAGTAGTGGGGGTAAAAACCAACGAACAACCGTGCTTCGAGCTCGGTTGCTTTGTTTAATAAAATTTGTAACCATCTTTCAGTAACCGCGTTCCGTAATTATAAATTTTTCAGAAATTTTGTGTTTTCGGAACGCTAAACCAGGTTCTTGGTTAAAATTTGATATTTACGGTACATACCTTTAGTAACGTATACAATTCGAGATTACAAATACATTTATTATAAATTATAGGGAAGGAAAAATAAATTACTGGAAGTCAGTCACAAAATTTGAAGGATTTATTTTTTTCATCTCCAACCGGTTTCTACCGAGGGTGGATAAAAATCGTGATTTAAAAAAAAATCTAATAAATAGATTTTTTTATTGAAATCAGATTTTTTAAATTATTTTTTTAAGTGCGTTAGAACAGGTATTGTGAATTAAATTTTTAAATATTTAGTCCGGCGGCTTAGTGAAATTATTGTGCACTTCGAGCCAAAAGCAATTTTAATTTTTTTTCTTATTTACCATACATTATTGAGTATTTTAAGGGGTGGAGGCATCACCGGAAGTGTCCGTGTCAGCCGCCATTTTGAAACATTTTTCAATAAAAAACATAATTTTCAAAATTTTAGAGACTCTGGTGTAGCCACAATTTAATTATATTCTACGAGAAAACAAAATAAATATTAGTCATTTTTGTGTTTATTCATCTGTCATTTCTAAACGGATAATAATACCGACTTCCGGGTTTCAGCATTGGATTTTAGATGCATTATTTCAAAAATTTAAGAGGGTCTTGTTGAGCCGAAATTTAAAGAATGTAGATATATTTATTCATATTTTGAGTTTAATTAGCTGTGGTTTTCGAATGAATTAAAAAATTTACTTCTGGCTTTCAGTTTTGAATAGAAACATATAGTAGGGTCTGTAATGGATAAAATACAAATTTTGATATATTTTTTATATTATTTATAATTATTATCCATAATTTTTTGGTACACACGGCCGTGCGTATAAGGACAAGCTTACATGTTATATGGGTTCTACAATAATGCTCATTTACAGTAGTGGTCGTAGAAAAAGGATTTTATCAAATGACAATTAACAAGTTTTAATTTGACGAAACAAGGTAATTTAAAAGAAAATTAGGTTTGAAATAAAATGTTAATGTTAGTGGCAACAACAAAACATGGATAGTATGAATTCGTATAGGCTAAAATTTAATTTAATTTAATTTCAAAAATATTTGTATACAACATAAAACTCTGACCTTATCTAAAAAACCTAATTATTAATACCTGCTAAAATATGTTATTTTATAAACATAATACAATACTGTTAATTTGTTTCAGTTTTATTAGTAACATAACTACAAATTTCACTGGAAAAATATGTAATCATGCCATGTGCCGGAAGTACGCATAGTTAATTTCTAAACAATAAACGTAAGACGTAGGTATAAATACGAAACTAAAACCAGGAATGATCAGTTACAACAGTCAGTTCTAATTTACCACCAACACTAACCGTGCTAGCAAAATTATAAAAAATGTACAAATTCTTGATTGTAGGAGTCTGCTTCACAGTAGTTGCTTTAAGCGTAAGTATACCTACCTTCATTTTATCAATGATAATACAAGTTAACAATAATGAATCATTAAGAAAAAGCTTATTTTGTTGTTTATGTATCTTTTAACTAAAACCCTTTAACAAATGGCTTGCCAACGGGGGTTTGTCGCGCGGTAAATGCCCAAGACCATTTGTCACCGACAAATCGCCGTTGCCTAAGAGAAACAAACACCACATTTTCAAAATAAACAATCAGTTTTCTAAAATGTCAGAAGTGAATCGTTTTGGAGATGCGTCATTCGAGAAATATTCTTCACAAATACCACTCGCGACTCTTATTTTATCAGTAAACTTTTCTTTCAAACATTGTTTACCTTTAAGCAACATCCTTCGAGTCATCTGCTCAGAATAAATCCCTCGAGCTACGCTCTCGTGATTTATTCGAACAGATGACTCTCACGATGTTGCTAGGTAAACAATGTTTTCAAGAAAAGTTTAGTGATAAAACTTGAGTCCCTTGTGATATTATATACGAATAAATCTTATCAGGCCGTGATAATATTTTGAAAAATTGCATTCAATTTTTACTTCCTCGGCCTGTATACCTAATAGGGAAAGTATTATTTTAATCGTGATTTTTTGACAGTTCGAGATTTTGATGAATCTTCACGTTTTGGACCCTAGTGAACCCAAAAAACATCATTTAAAAAAATGTCGGTCTGTCTGTCTGTCCGTAAGCACGATAACTTGAGAACACGTACGAGTTTTCGACTGAAATTCTATATTTAAGCTTTTTACCAAAAAGTTAGTTTTAATTTCGTTAATGAGCTTTATACAATCAGTACCTAATACCAACTTTATAAATAAATTATTTTTTAAATTGGTAGATACTTGAATTGTTAAAAATATTGTAAACTTTTAGTATTATTTAATTTAATTTATATATTGCTCGACTTATAATAAATGCAATTATAAACTCGAAGTTCATACGTCACTAAATGACTGCTGTCACTTTGATATGGACAGCTGTCACTTTGACGTTGGTTAACTGTCACTTTGACTTTGCGTAAGGTACCCTTTCATTATTTTTATTCCCACCTTCTATCTCATAGAAGAAGGGTAAAATTTTACAGGCTCATGTCATAGAAGAGTCCTGTCAAATTTGATAATGCTCAATTATAATATTGTCTTTACTAGTCTCACAAATTTTCAAGCTCGTTCGTAAAAATTAATTATTACTACGCTCGCCATGTATTGCTATAATACACGTAGGTTGTTTATTTATATAGTAAGGAAATGTTAAATGTACTCTATTATAATATGCAAATCCTTAGACAAAACAATTGTATAGGACATTAAAATGCAGAGAAAACCATGAACGTAAGAATAATAATTTATTTATAAGTGTTTTTAGGAGATATCCGACGATGAATATAAGAAAATTGTTGAAGAATGCAAAGCAGAAACTGGAAGTTCTGATGGTACGGTAAAACGTTTTTTAAAACTTTAAATAATACAAAAACAATTTCTTTACAATGAAGCTGATCTCAAAGTTGTTATACACAAAAAAACTCCGACTGTAAAAGAAAAAGGATGGTGCTTAGAGGGCTGCATTGATAAGAAAACCGGCACTGTAAGTAAACTTGTATAAATGTATATTTTTGTAATACCTACATTAAAATTGTCAAGAAACAAAAAGCACATCATACAAATTGCGCATACCATTATAATTCCTTGCATAGTAAGTCACACACAAAACTTTAAGGTATCTGGCCCATCTCTATCTTTACATTTAGGTTTAAAATATCATATAATCTGTTCTGTTTACTATCTAGATGGGCCCTGATAATAAACTCATCTGGGATAAATTCCTCCAACAATTTGATTCAATGAAAGAACACGAACCCAAATATTATGCCAAATTCGTTCCTACTATGCAACAATGCAAGGATCAAAGTAATTTAATTTTCTTAGTGTGAAAATATGAATATATTATAGATTACATTTATTTTAGCTGAATCTAATGCTGCGAATTTAGCTACTCCATGCACAGCAGCTAAGGCCGTATGGGAATGTTACTATTCGAAAACGAAAGAGTTTTATTGACTTTAAATGTAAAATAATACTCATAAATTATAAAATATATACAAAAGTTTATGTTTATAAATACGTACATTTCTTTTGTAAAACAAGTATTACGATAACTGTCAAAAAATTTGCAATGCGCAAAGTTGGCGGTTGGTGTTTTTACCTCCCGCCTTATATTATATAAAGGGAGGTATTGTGACGTACTAAAATTTTTAGTGAATAAGCAGGTTTTAGGGTAGGTACCTAGAATACGAATTTAACTTTTTCTAAATAATGTTTGTGTGCGTATGCGTGTGTCCGTGTGTTACAATAATTTTTTCGTTGACGAAAAAACATTTATTAACCACATTTTATATTTAAGGCCCATCTCTTGCTATCAAATGCAAAGCAAAAAAGCATGTTACAATAAATCATTTTGTGACTGTGGTATTGACATCGATGACCTCATATTTTACAATGATGTACTTATAGGTTGTGCTTACATGGCTATAGAATGAAATTTACAAAAAACTTCGCCGCAATTTCTAAAAATTACTAAAAATGCGAGTTTTACATAAATTATTACTGTCACTGGGTTAACTGTTTAAAAAAATCTCCCTATACCCGTCTTCCGACTAATGTATATTATCGATTTTAAAAGAAAATATTGTTTTGTGCATTAATCAACTTTAAAAATTAATTACAGCTTTATTAAGAACAATTAAGGCTTATCAGTATTCTCAATCGCTTTGAAATAACATGAAGTTTCAATAAAATAACTTTTTTTAAAAATGTTAAACTACCCTATTGTCTCGCCTTAAGGTTTTAATACGAATCTTAAGAAATTAAATTTTGGTAACAATCCACAAACTGGAAGTAGTAGGTACTTTGCTTATATTTCTGAGTATGTATGTATCTATAGTATAGTAAAAATAGTAGGTAGAGTATTAGTGGCCGCTGTACACTGTCCGAATTTCACTCCGACTCAAAATTTTTGTGTTTTTCGTACTAAATTGGTTAAGTTGAACCACGCTTCACGAGTAACGTCTTCTATGCCTGTAGTAACGACAATATCAGTTGATAACCATTGAGTTATGACTTTCTTTTCTTAGAACAGATCGGTTATTTTGATGGGAGCACACAATTTGGACAAATATAGTTTTGTCAAAACGTAGTTTGACCAAAAATAATTAAGCCAAACTGTATTTTAGTCAAACTGTAATTTGTTCAACTGGAATTTTGTCAAACCGTAAATATGCCAACCCGTAATTTGGCCAAACTGTATTCTAGACAAACTGTAATTTCACATTCCGTAATTTGACCAAAGCGCAACTTCGACTAATATTATTTTGTCAAATCGTTTTCAGTTAAACCGTAATTTAGCCAAAACGCAACTTACTCAAACTGGAATAATTCAACACGGAATTTATCCAACACGTATTTTTGTCAAATCGTAGATATGCATAACCGTAATCTTGTCAACCGTATTTTAGTCAAATAGTAATCTTGCCAACTCTATATAAAGACATACAGTTGGGAAGATTACGATTTGAGTAAAATGCGTTTGGCAAGATTACGGTTATGCATAACTGCGATTTGACAAAAATACGGTTTGAATAAATTCCGTTTTGGATTATTCCAGTTAGGTATAGTTGCGTTTTGGCTAAATTACGGTTGACCTGAAAATGATTTGACAATAAAATATTAGTCGAAGTTGCGGTTTGGTCAAAATACGGAATGTGAAATTACAGTTTGTCTAGAATACAGTTTGGCCAAATTACGGGTTAGCATATTTACGGTTTGACAAAATTCTAGTTGAACAAATTACAGTTTGACTAAAATACAGTTTGGCTTATTATTTTTGGTCAAACTACGTTTTGACAAAACTATATTTGACTAAATAAGCGGACGCCATTTTGATTGTGGGGTAATTTTTTTCGAAAATTGCATGATACAAATAACAGCCAATGGAAGAATTGATTACAATAATTGGTTATATAAAAATTTTGCGGTTTTCTATTTTGTGTAAACTGTGGTAAAATATATTTACCTACAGTATAAATAAATATTATGTACTCATAAAGTTGTATTATTCAAGTAGTGAATTAAATTCTCTCAATATGTCGGAACATTACCCAATGTTCATAATATTAATACTTTGACAAATATATGTTTATACTCTCAAATAAATATTATATTTTCACTAACTGTTCATTTTATTAACTAATTTTATATATTACCTACATTACCAATACAATATATTATTACTACATTAATTACTTTTGATTCTGAAATAGGGATATAAAATGAATAAAAAGTAGTAAGTAATAAAATAAAAATTTTGACTAATTTACTGACTAGTGCAGTCAAATTTTGCTGATAGGGTCAATTTTATTGTCTTTAGTAGAAAATAAAGTACCTATTGTGTTAGTAACAAATTGTAGCTTATGTAGTAGTATATATTAATTAAAATTAATTAAACAAAAGTGTATGTATATTATTTCTGCTATAATCAGTAATATTACGTAGTGTACTATAATTTAACTAGCAACGATAAGTTGTTGTTTTTTCGTGAAATACCGAAGTTTTTTAGTGTTCAGTGGTGTTTTAAAATTAGTGAAGGTTCTTCAATATCTCTCTTTGCGAGGTAAGTTTATACACTGAAAGAAAAATTTCGGAGGGAATGATTCTAGAGAAAGTTTTCACATAAGAGTAGTTAATTTTGACTACATTTGTATTTAACTGTATTATTTTTAGGAAGAAATAATCATTTTTTCATGTAGTTACGCAATTCTAACAACGATAAGGAGAAATTTTCCACTTTTTTACCTCCGCATGTAGAACAAATTTTTTTAACTCAGTAAAATGTGGAAATTAAATCTTAATTTGTTAAAAACATACGTTTTTGTGTAATTTACATCTACAATAAATGAATAATAACATATGAGGTATGTAAAATACACTTTATGTAGTTAAATTTCAAAGTTCTTTTATAACAGTAGTTAACTTCAACTTACAGACGATATTTACTCTTAAGGGGGATATAAAGTCACATATTATTTGATACAAAAAGCCCATTCTTGCTGTCGCAATATCTCAAAAACTACATAAGATACTTAAGTAATTCTTGAAATATTGTAAAGAGGAAAGTTTGTAATTTGGTCTGATGTTATTATTTTGTTGATAAATTAATAATATATTACTAATTTTTAACAACAAATAATTGCAATTTTTGAACACATTTTTCTTTACTTAAAATCTGATTTTTCTAAAATATTTTGACATCATTCCAAAGTTCAAACCTTTACTAATCAATATTTGAAAACAGCAAATAAATATTTCAAGTAGTTTTTGAGAAAACGCGACATTAGAAAACACCAAAACATAACATTTTCTTTTAAAATATACTGACTTTGGGGTGTGATTCGAACACAGGTCTGTCTGTAATTCCTAGTATCTACTCTTCACCCCAAATATATGATCGACACCCTAATTCTTAGAAGTAGTAGGATAAAGGAAAGTTTATTCAATAAATCTTCAAATCGAAAACTGTATTGGTTCTTGTGGTTTGTTAATATATTTGTGCTATTGTAAATATAATTTTAATTTACTTACATATGTTTCACGATGGGTAAAAAGAAGGATACTGGAAAACGATGTAAGTGTCGAGGTATGAAAAAAAAAAACGTGGACATTAATATTAGTTCAATCAAATTAGATTTTTTAGTGGAAAAAATTAGTAGACAGCTGGATTTTGCTATACACCTTCCCAGTACCTTTACCAACAACATACTAAAGTCTCAATCGATTGGATTAAAGCTTCGTCCGCCATTTAAAAAAAATGGTCACCGTCTCGTCTATTGTTTTTAATTTTTATCTCATAAATTATTAATATTACGAAAAAAAGTTAATAACAAATTGTAGAGCTCAAAATTTGCTATAAAATGGTATTTATGTTTTTTTTTATGAAAGAGAAAATCATTAAAATGTATTTTGAAAAAAAACGATAAATTTTGATCAAGTAGTAGTTTATGTCTCATAATACGAAAACGGCTATAATTTTTTATGAATAATAATATGGATTTCCGGTTTGTAGAATCCAATTTTCTGAATACTCTTCTCAGTAGCGAAACTTGGGAGGGGTTAGCAGGGTACGCTCACCACCCTGTCAAGATTTTTAAGATTTAGGCGCCTTTTAAAAAAAATTTAATAACTCAATAAAAAAAATTGTTTACACAAGTTAAAAATTCCACTTTATATTTGTTAACTTCCTCCAAAACAATTATAATTCATATATTAGTAGTTAAAATTATCCAGTTTTAACTAGTTTTTTAGCGTTTGGTGACTCTGAAGTTTGCTCCCCGCTAAACTCTTTTTCTTTTGCGTCTAGACTCTAGTGGTGGTTCGACGTGTTTAATTTTGTGCTGTAAATGACGGAAAAATATAGAAAATATCCTAAGAAAGATGTTAACTAAATTATGCAAAAGCTAGTAAACTTATTTGATTGTTAAGAGTCGGGAGGAAAAGAATACGTAAGTATTAAGTTTTTTCATGTTTTGACTAGTTAAACTAGTTTAAACGAAAAAATATTAATATTTTAATTTATTAAACTTATTGTAGGAGTTATTTTACGATCCCGTAAGCAGAACTGGTTTTCTAGAAACCCGATCAAGAACAATTAATAGGACATCTGCATCTACAATAGGATCAAGAACAAAAAAAAACGCCAACTAATAAATCTATTGACGAACTGGATGAAGAATCAAGCGAAGAATATTTTCAAGAATCTATTAATTTAAAAAAAATGCATGTGTAAAAATTCAACTAAAAGATAATATTTGTTCACATACAATCTACCGTGAACCACAGAAAAAGTTTAACCAGCATTATTGAATTATATCCACATTTCAAAGATACTCCAGGCCTTGTAAGTAAATTTATATATTATATTTTATCGGATGTTTAGGTCCTTTTTTTCAATGTTAATTTAATTTTTTTTCAGGTAATTTACCAGAAATTTGTCTAATGTTTGTTCTAATTATATTGTTTTAATTATTATTGAAGATTGGGATATACATACAAATAATTGTTGATAGCTTTGCTTCATTTGCTTCCCCCAGCAGCCAGGGACCGTGGTGGAGCCAAAAAAAATGTCCAAAGTCTTCTGCTGTCGATAAGCTATTTGTTCATCATTCAGTAAGTACATTTGTTATCATATCATCTGATGTATTTTGAATTAAATATATTTCATTTAAATAGATAGCTAGCGTCTTGAAGAAGCTTTCAACAGCAGGAAAACTATCCAACCATTTCTTATTGCCGTGGGTCCGGATAAGAAAGCCATATCGGATTACTAGGTATATTGTAATTGCCAATAATTTAGCATTGTTTTGTGAGGTATTATATAATTATATGGTAATGTTATAATGTTAAGTGCTAATAGATATAGCCCGGCTTTAAAAATACTTTTGTATTCTAAAAGATTGTTAATATATATATATATATTTATATATATATATATATATATATATATATATATATATATATATATATATATATATATATATATATATATATATATATATATATATATATATATATATATATATATATATATATATATTTTTAATTAATATAATCAGGGTTGAAAAAAACATGTTTTTTTTCAATTTTAAATAAAACATTTGTTTTTTACTGTTTAAAACTGTTTTTTTGGTTTAAAACATGTTTTTAACTCTGCACAAAAAAACATGTTTTAAACAACAAAAAAGCATGTTTAAAACATGTTTTAAACCGGATATCTGTTTTAAATAAATATTATTTCCATCGAAATATGTCGCCATTGCTACTTTTTGTGCGAGGACGGGGATTTACATCGCTCTAGCTGCGTAGCTAGGAATCACCGATGGTCGGTAGTTGAATTTGTTTTGTTTGTGTTATGCGTCGTGAATGGATTTCGATATCATTTTTAAACACCTGATTTAAAACACAGTTTAAAACATGCATTAAAACATTAGGCCGTGTTTAAAACATGTTTAAAACAGTTTGTTTAAAACAAATTGTTTTAAACATAACAACCCTGAATATAATGATACATGAAATATTTTCTTATTCACCTTTTTTATTACGGTCCTGAATTTTATGAACTAGATATTTTTATTACGGCCCTGTGTAAAAATTTGAAAGGAGGGTTTAACATCCATACCCAGAGGTATTTAACTACCAAAACATGGTTAAATATCTCTTTTTTGTATGTCTTAAACTATCAAAGGTATGCATTTCGCAAAAAAATCTTAGTTAACTATCTCTTTTTAAGTAGTTAATCTAATACATAAAATGAGATAATATCAATTTTATATGAGTAAATTGCATAATGTCTTGTAGTTAATAGCATCATTTATTTAACTCCGTATGTATGTTCTTGACTACATATTTCTCTCCTATATTCGTCAAAATCTAACTCCGTGAAAGTAACTACTTATTTTAACTCCGAAAACGGATGGTCGCGAGGGAACTACCTAAGTAGTTAAAAAAATTAGATCTAACTCCGTATTTCTTTCTGTGTACTTAATGAAAATAAATTTAAAAAATCGAGTTTATAGGGGAACGTCTTCAACACTGGAATATTATAAACTAGAATAAATTCAAGAAGAGAATATTCTTGGCAGGAATCATAAAAATCACGAAATCCCAAGCGAAGGAAAATTCATTCGCAAAAAAAACATAAACAGAAAAGACATATCTGGAACTGGAATCAAGTAAACACAGAAACTTTACTTGACGACCAAACCTGAAGTTGGCTGCAAGCTGTCAGCTGAACAACGCGTTGTGGCCGTTTTTAAAAACGAGTTCTGTTGGACTCAAGAAGGGTTTTGTTAGCATAGATTAGTTTATGTCAAAAAACGGAGTTCTGTTGGACTCAAGAAGGGTTTTGTTAGCATAGATTAGTTTATCTTTATATATTAGCTAGAATCCGAGTTTTTCCGCAGCCATATTTTTTCCAGTTTTGAATATTCCTTTACATGCGTTTTCTGCATCAATCAGATTCCAAATTTGAATTTTCTATGAATGAATTTTTTATGTAAGCATTTTCTTGTCTCTGAATTTTCGTTTGTTTTATGATTCCGGGCAAGAATTTTCTTGTACTTGAATTTTCTGGCTCTGAGTCTTTTAGATTTGAGTAGGCACCCGTTTATAGCATAGGATTAAATGGAACATCGCATAAATGACGCACAAAGTTAATCAAAAAATACAGAGAAAAATCTGAAAATTTGCACATACTAGTAACTACAAAACCTTATCTATGTTACAAGATTTTTAAAATCGAGCTTTACCGTGTTGATGAAGAGTATTTATAGCCCAGTCAATCTAGACAAAAATTAGCCAAACCTGGAAATGGAAGAGAGAATTCTAATTTTTTGCACAGATGTTCCTTATAACGTAGTATAACTCTCCTAGAAAGTCCCAAGGTTACCGACGCTTGCTTCCCTCGGGAGAGGGCAAAAGGTCCTAAGGTATGGCAAATCATATATGCAGACTTAAACTCGTATAACTTTCGATCGGAATGACGTAGACACGTCAATGATAGCTCAAAATGTTGAGAATAATGTGCACTATACACGTAGATACTCAAAGTTAAATATTATGGCATAATAACCGGTCTAACAACTCCAGACACACAAAAGTGGTTAACGCACAAAATAATTTACGCATTTGAATTATATATTCTTATTATGATCAAATAACATGGTTCTACATTATTTTGTATAGAATAGATACAGAGAGTGACGTGTATAGTACCGGGAATAATAATAAAATTGAAAAGAAAAATTATATAAGTGTACAATTTTACCGATTATGTACAGAGGTAACCCAGTCAAATGGTAGAAAATAAGGAAAAGTCTTGGGATTATTTTGAAATTTTTATTATTAAATTCTTCGAACATTTCTGTATAAGACAGATGACTTTTAAAAAAATTTGAGGGCCAAATTTACGATTTTCTACGAGAGAAAATTGAAAAAAATCTTAGTTTTTTAATATTTTTTGTGTTTAATGACCAGTAACTTCTAAACTAATTAAATTTTTGATTTCCGGTTTCTTTTATCAAATTTTGAGAACGATTCTCTATAAGTTAGATTATTTTAAAATTTTGTTGAGGGTCTTTGTTAAGCCAAAAAATAAAGTTTTTCTTCAAGAGAAAATTGAGAAATTTTAGTTTTTAAAAGTTTTTTTGTGTTTCATGTCCTGTAGTTTCTGAACGAATAAAAAATTTGATATCCGGTGTCTTTTACTAAATTCTCTGAACAATTATCTATAAGATAGATTATTAAACCGGATGTCAAAATTTGTATTACATTACAGACATTACATGTCATTAAACACAAAAAAATTTAAAAAACTAAAATTTCTCAATTTTCACGCGGCGAAAATCTTAAAATTTTGGCTTTACTTAGGCTTTTAAGATGAAAATAAAATAATTTACCTTATAGAGAATTGTTCAGAGAATTTGATAAAATAAACCGGATGTCAAAATTTTTATTCGTTCAGAAACTACAGGTCATTAAACACAAAATAAATATTAAAAACAAAAATTTCTCAATTTTTTCGCGACGAAAATCTTAAAATTTTAGCTTCACTCAGGCCTTTAAGATAAAAATAAAATAATCTATCTTATAAAGAATTGTTCAGAGAATTTGATAAAAGAAACCGGATGTCAAAATTTTTATTCGTTCAGAAACTACAGGTCATTAAACACAAAATAAATTTTAAAAACTAAAATTTCTCAATTTTCTCGCGACGAAAATCTTAAAATTTTGGCTTCACTCAGGCCTTTAAGATAAAAATAAAATAATCTATCTTATAGAGAATTGTTCAAAGAATTTCATAAAAGAAACCGGATGTCAAAATTTTTATTCGTTCAGAAACTACAGGTCATTAAACACAAAATAAATTTTAAAAACTAAAATTTTTCAATTTTCTCGCGACAAAAATCTTAAAATTTTGTCTTAAGTAAGGCCTTCAAAAAAATTTAGAATAATCTACCTTATAGAGAATTGTTCGGAGAATTTAATAAAAGAAACCGGATTACAAATTTTTTATTAGTTCAGAAATTACAGGTCTTTAAACACAAAATAAATTTTAAAAACTAAAATTTCTCAATTTTCTCTTGAAGAAAAACTTTATTTTTTGGCTTAACAAAGACCCTCAACAAAATTTTAAAATAATCTAACTTATAGAGAATCGTTCTCAAAATTTGATAAAAGAAACCGGAAGTCAAAAATTTAATTAGTTTAGAAGTTACTGGTCATTAAACACAAAAAATATTAAAAAACTAAGATTTTTTTCAATTTTCTCTCGTAGAAAATCGTAAATTTGGCCCTCAAATTTTTTTAAAAGTCATCTGTCTTATACAGAAATGTTCGAAGAATTTAATAATAAAAATTTCAAAATAATCCCAAGACTTTTCCTTATTTTCTACCATTTGACTGGGTTACCTCTGTACATAATCCGTAAAATTGTACACTTATATAATTTTTCTATTCAATTTTATTATTATTCCCGGTACTAAACACGTCACCTCTGAAAGCAACAGTGTTCTCTCTGTATCTATTCTATACAAAATAATGTAAAACAATGTTATTTAATCATAATAAGAATATATAATTGAAATGCGTAAATTATTTTGTACGTTAACCACTTTTGTGTATCTGGTGTTGTTAGACCGGTTATTATGGCATAATATTTAACTTTGTGTATCTACGTGTATAGTGCACATTATTCTCAACATTTTGAGCTATCATTGACGTGTCTACGTCATTCCGATCGAAAGTTATACGAGTTTAAGTCTGCATATATGATTTGCCATCCCTTATTACCTTTTGCCCTCTCCCGAGGGAAGCAAGCGTCGGTAATCTTGGGACTTTCTAGGAGAGTTATACTACGTTATAAGGAACATCTGTGCAAAAAATTAGAATTCTATCTTCCATTTCCAGGTTAAATCTAGATTGACTGGGCTATTAGCTATAAAGTAACACTCTAAACTGAACTCGGTGACAGTAAAGACGTCATGATGTATAAACGTGGCAACATTGGTTGACAGTTTTCATATTGGCAAATATTTTAATGAAAAAAGTCAACGGTTCTAATTAATTATTAAGTTATTTACTATTATTATTTTTATAAATGAATTAAATAAATAATTAATGTTTTTCAATTTCAAATTTATAAATGAGAAAAATGTTAAAATATATAAGTTGAGAGGTTAGGTGCCACCCAGGCAACCAACTGTGTGTAACGAAAATTTGTTCTACGTTTTACATTGTTGCCGTTGTTTGCACCATAATCTCAGTATATTTATATTGCAAAATTAATTGCACGTACCTAAATTTAAATATCATTTTCACGTAATCAGTTATGACATTAGATAATGAATTAACATTAAAAATTCAAATAAATATTTATTTAAAGACATTTTTTTCGAATAAAATTTCACATTTAAAAATTGTCACCCTGCAGTCTTTTACATTGAGATCATAGAGCACTTCCCCTTTCCTTTCTTAAAATATTCTATCCTACGGCGTAACGTATAAAAATTATTTTCTTAAGGTATTTACTACTGTTGATTGTAGCTGTGATATGCACATTGAACAGATCCCTAAAGCGGGAATTTTTATTGCGATAGATGAAGAAGACCAAACTAATACCAAAATAGCGTGAAAACCTATAACGAACTAATAATAAACTTAAACAGCATATTTCTGAGGTCATTTTAAGCAAAAATTTATTGAACATAGGTCCTATTCCTTTATTTGGTGAACAAAATACAAGTTTTATAAATAACACGAATTTTTCAATTTTTGTAATCAAGATATTTTTAAAAGGAAATCATTTTATAGAAAATTAATTAGTTTGACACTTGACATCTGTTATTTAAGGTATGTACTGTAAATATAAAATTTTAACCAAGAATTTGTTTACGTTTATTCACGGTTAACCATTGGTTACTGAAATTTGAGTAGTATTTGCGGAACGGTTTGGTTGTGTGTTTTGACTAAACTGACAGGTTATTGTGATTATTATTATTTATTTATTTCATTGGCTTTGTTACATATTATAATTAAATGTTTAAAGCAAGTCAATTTTAAAATATACATAATATAAATAAAATCATGAAAGAGTGTTTCACATTGATATGTTATTTGACAAAATTATGCCCGAAATATTCTGAAATAGTATAAAAACTGTTACTAATAAGTTCGTTTTTAATTTTAATTTTAAATTTTTTTTCGTTTAAATCTCTGGTTGATTGCGGTAAATGATTATACAAGTCAAGGTTTTCGCAACAAGTTAGCAGATCTTGTATCATAATTATGTATGTCCATGTTCATAGGTAGCAAGCTTTTTGATCTGTGCATTTCAATTAGGCTATAATATATAAATAACGAGGGAAGAGACATTATACCTAAATTAATGAAGGATTGTATGCAATCGTCTCTATATTTTAATCCACAAATTATTCTAATTGCTGTCTTCTGTAGCCTGAAGATTATTATTGAGTTTTGTGAGTTTCCCCACAGCAAAATACCATAAGAAATATTCGAATGAAACAGTGACAAATAAACTGTTTTTAATGTAGCGTCGTCAACGGTGGGCTTGATCTTTCTAAGTAAAAATAATATGCTAGATAATTTTTTACTAATATGCTCAATATGAGTTTTACCATTTAGAGAGTCTTCGATATTCATACCTAAAATTGAAACAGAGTTACCCTTAATAAATTCTTGTTTACTAGAAATTATTAATTGTTGCGTTTTTTCTTGATTTAATAATAAATTATTAGCAGTAAACCATATTTCAGCTTTTTGTAGGTTTGTTGTACAATTTTGCAAGATTTCATTGATGTCCTTATTGCTACTTATTATTGTGGTATCATCCGCAAAAAGGACACTACTACAGGGTTGCATATAGTCACAAAAATCATTCACGTAAATAATGAAGAACAATGGGCCAAGTATTGAGCCTTGAGGTACACCATGCTCTATATCCTTAAAATCCGATAGATGACCTTCGATCTGAACACTTTGAATACGGCGGAATACGGTTATGTAATAAGATTATTCTTCTTCAACGGTTCCGACATTTACATCACAATAGGCACAAGACAAATCTTCCTAAAAAAAATCAAATCAAATAATGCATACAAAATAATTTTTAAAATACATAGGTACCATTTTGAGTTTTTGACAGCTCTCGCTGTCATAACAAAAACTGAATCACTCACCGATTCCCGCCAAGATGCAGTAGTGGGGGTAAAAACCAACGAACAACCGTGCTTCGAGCTCGGTTGCTTTGGTTAGTAAAATTTGTAACCATCTTTCAGTAACCGCGTTCCGTAATTATAAATTTTTCAGGAATTTTGTATTTTCGGAACGCTAAACCAGGTTCTTGGTTAAAATTTGATATTTACGGTACATACCTTTAGTAACGTATACAATTCGAGATTACAAATACATTTATTATAAATTATAGGGAAGGAAAAATAAATTACTGAAGTCAGTCACAAAATTTGAAGGATTTATTTCATCTCCAACCGGTTTCTACCGAGGGTGGATAAAAATCGTGATTTAAAAAAAAATGAAATAAATCGATTTTTTTTATTTAAATGATTTTTTTAAGTGCGTTAGAACAGGTATTTTGAATTAAATTTTTAAATATTTAGTCCGGCGGCTTAGTGAAATTATTGTGCACTTCGAGCCAAAAGCAATTTTAATTTTTTTTCTTATTTACCATACCTACCTTATTGAGTATTTTAAGGGGTGGAGGCATCACCGGAAGTGTCCGTGTCAGGCATCATTTTGAAAAAATTGTCCCCGTTTTTTGTTTTTCGCGTTTATCTTGCAAATGGTTTACATTACGAAGAAAACTGTTAAACAGAATTGTAGAGCACAGAATTCTCTACAAGATAGATTTATATAGATTGTTTTGTAAAAGGCACTGTTTGCTAGAAAATCAAGAAAATAATTTTTGTATATTTTCAAATTATTTATAAAGTCGTTTTTTTGTCATAACATAGTATAATGACTGTAATATTTTATTGAATAAAGATATCGACTTCCGGTTTTAAGCATTCGATTTCTGAAACATTTTTCAATAAAAAACATAATTTTCAAAATTTTAGAGACTCTGGTGTAGCCACAATTTAATTATATTCTACGAGAAAACAAAATAAATATTAGTCATTTTTGTGTTTATTCATCTGTCATTTCTAAACGGATAATAATACCGACTTCAGGGTTTCAGTACTGGATTTTAGATGCATTATTTCAAAAATTTAAGAGGGTCTTGTTGAGCCGAAATTTAAAGAATGTAGATCTATTTATTCATATTTTGAGTTTAATTAGCTGTGGTTTTCGAATGAATTAAAAAATTTACTTCTGGCTTTCAGTTTTGAATAGAAACATATAGTAGGGTCTGTAATGGATAAAATACTGCATTTTGGGATAAAAGCGATTTTATTGCAGAAACTTATTAACAACATCAAAACAAAAAATTTGAGTCGAGGATCCACTCCGCCGGACCCCCCCACCCCCGGGTACCACCCCTTAAAGTTCGGCAGTGCGCGCTCAGCTTTATTATTTATTTACTGCAGTACGGTTATAGCTACGGCAAAAATTCAAACACTGAAATATGCACAAATGTACAGACTATTACTGTATATTTTAGTTTCTCAGGTTTTTCCTTGGAATATATCTAAAATATTTGTTTTTTCAGATTTGGATCACTTGAATTTAAATATTTTATTTTTTTACGGCTATACTAATCATTTTTTGAAGTTTTTTTCAAGTAAAACTTGTGGAAAATTTACTTTTCTATGTATATTCAAAATTTCAGCTCCTAAACATGAACCATTATGAACTGGTGATTTTTTAAATATTATTACGCGCTGTCATAGCGCAGCGTCTTGAAGTCTACTATGAGTGGGGGAACATGCGTTTATTTAATCACTCATTATTGCAGATGTTTAATTATTTCACTTAACTTAAAATACATCTATCTATCTATATATCTATTTATCTTAGAGATATTTGCACTTTAGATAAAAACCACCCGTCTTTAATGGAAGCATTTCAAAATGGTTTTTTTGTTTTAAATAAATCTGGCAGTCGATTTTCCGATATTGGTCTGGATCAAGCCCATGAACAAAATAACGCTATTATAAAAGGTGTTGGTGGTGCCATAAATTTCATACAAAATACAAGTGCATTTTACAGATGGATGCTTTCTGTACCAGAAATCGCTAGATTGATTGAGGACTTCAAAAAAATATTTATCCTACATGCTCCTAATTTATTGCATCACGAAGAAACATAATCTTTTCAAGCTAATTTCACTGAAAAAGTAAAATGTTTCAAACAAACTTTTGAATCCTTTTTGTGATTGTGGTACGAATTTATACTCTTTTGAAAATAATTTAGTTATGAGAAAAGAATGTACTAATTTTTTAAATAATATTGAAGAAAAAGCTTCAAATATATATCAAAAGTTTTTAGAAAACCATCCACACTAAAAATGTTTCAAGAGACATATTTTAAAAGAAGTTGAAAAATATTCAGTAAAACGCGTAGATGTTGTCTGGGATGTGTATAATAGGGATAGTATCAAAGGCAATACTCGCAATATGCGAGGACCAGGAACGCGTCACCAGGTGAAAAATTCCTCTTTTTTAACAATACAGAAAATAAAACTGCTTTATTTTCACTTCTTACTGAAAGTATAATTTCAACTGAGTAGAGCATTAGCCAGACTGTTATCTTCTCTACTCATAACGAGAATGTGCTAAAAAATAAAACTAAAACAGTTTCCCAAATTTAACAAAATGTAACGACGAAAACAGCAAGGCATGTGGAAGGCGTGGCAACTGTTTTCTGATGTTACTGAAGCATTTCAGTATATTTCTATACCTCAAAATTACATACCGACTACAATAATTAAATTATTACAGCGTTTTTTAATTCTCTGCTATTGCAACAGTTGTGAGTGTATAGACATAAATGATGCACGGAAAGAACTATTCACGTCTAAAACACGAAATATAGTTAATATACCTTATACCATTATCAGCATCTGTATTTGAACAACATGTTTTACGTGCAGCTTATCAAAGTGGGCATATTTGGGGGCAATCATTATCCGAAATAATGATTCTACCAAATCTTGATAATTGGGGCTGGACCACTACTGCTAAGACCACATATCCAAGTCCTAAATGGTCAACATTACCTATTGTTTATACAATGCTCCTGCCTGCACATTAAAGTGCAAAGATACGATTTGTAGTTGTAGAAAGTCTAATCTTGCATGCACTTTGTTAAGTAAGAATTGCAAGGGAAGTTGTTTTGAATAAGACTACAAGCTTTTATTTCGAATACTTTCAAAAAATTTCACAAAAGAATTTGTTAATGTCGTTCAATAAGTTTGCAACAAGTAATCATTGTCTCAAATTAATAGTTTCGTTTGTATGTTCGTTTGGGAAATTCTGCAAATGTGCAATTTACCGAATTCTCAACAGATTGATTACAACAGTATGATTGATTGTTTTTGAATGTGAATACAATAATGTATATTTAACTAATATTATATTCACTCTAACGTTTCAAATAACTTTATATTGTTAAACAATTAATATGCAATAAAGATTCCTTCATTTGTTCTAATTACCATTTTATTAAGATAAATATCACAAAAATTTCGAATATTAAAAATATTTTTATTTTAATTACATATACAAACGAATAGACCTGCGCTAAAATATTATGTCCAAGCTATTACAAGAGTTTTGTGCAAACTTTGTTTAAAAAAATCACCATTTCGTAACAGTTCATGTTTTAGAGTTGAAATTTTAAATATAAATAAAATAGCAATTTTTTTACAAGTTTTACTTGAAAAATATTCAAAAAATTATTAGTATAGCCGTAAAAATATAAAATATTTCAAATCAAGTGATCCAAATCTGAAAAAAAACATACTTTTAATATATTTCAAGCAAAAACCTGAAAAATTAAAAATCCATAGAAATAGTCCTCAATCAATCTAGCGATTTCTGGTCCAGAAAGCATCCATCTGTAAAATGCACTTGTATGTTGTGTGAGATTTATGGCACCACCAACACCTTTTATAATAGCGTTATTTAGTTCATGGGCTTGATCCAGACCAATATCGGAAAATCGACTGCCAGATTTATTTAAAACAAAAAAACCATTTTGAAATGCTTCCATTAAAGACGAGTGGTTTTTATCTAAAGTGCACATATCTCTAAGATAAATAGATATAGGTATAGATAGATAGATTTATTTTAAGTTAAGAGAAATACTTAAACATCTGCAATAATGAGTGATTAAATAAATGTGTGTTCCCCCACTCATCGTATACTTCAAGACGCTGCGCTATGACAGCGCGTAATAATGTTTAAAAAATCACCAGTTCATAATGGTTCATGTTTAGGAGCTGAAATTTTGAATATACATAGAAAAGTTTTACTTGAAAAAAAACTTCAAAAAATGATTAGTATAGCCGTAAAAAAATTAAATATTTCAATTCAAGTGATCCAAATCTGAAAAAAACACATATTTTAGATATATTCCAAGCAAAAACCTGAGAAACTAAAAATATACAGTAATAGTCTGTACATTTGTGCATATTTCAGTGTTTGAATTTTTGCCGTAGCTTAACCGTTCTCCAGTAAATAAATAATAAAGCAGAGCGCGCACTGCCGAACTTTAAGGGGTGGTACCCGGGGGTGGGTACCCGGGGGTGGGTATTCGGAGTGGATCCTCGACTCAAATTTTTTGTTTTGATGTTGTGAATAAGTTTCTGCAATAAAATCGCTTTTATCCCAAAATGCAGTATCATGCGTATTTTCGAGCATTACAGACCCTACTAATAGATGTAAACACTAAAACCGAAAACCGGAAGTGATATTTCACGGATTTACTGCAAGATAATTTTAGTGTTTCTTATTTATTTTATATAATTAACTGTAATTTCAGAGCATACTAAAATATCACTTCCGGTTTCCAGTATAAGTTTTCACAAACATGTTTCTATTCAGAACTGAAAGCCAGAAGACAATATTTTAATCCATTCGAAATGTACGGGTAATTAAACTCAAAATATGAATAAATATATCTAAATTGTTTAAATTTCGGCTCAACATAGGCCCTCTTAAATGTTTGAAATAATGCATCTAATAGAAAAAAGTTCGACAAATCAAATGCTGCAAACCGGAAGTCGGTATTATTATCCGTTCAGAAATGGCAGATGAATAAACACAAAAATGACTAATATTGATTTTGTTTTCTTATAGAATATAATTAAATTGCGGCTACACCATAATCTTCAAAATTTTGAAAATTATGTTTTTTATAGAAAAATGTTTCAGAAATCGAATGATTAAAACCGGAAGTCGATATCTTTATCCGATAAAATATCACAGCCATTTTCCTGTGTTATGACAAAATAACGACTTTATAAATCATTCGAAAATATGCAAAATTCATGTTTTCGATTTGCTAGCAAACAGTGCCATTTATAAAAAAAAATCTATATAAATCTATCTTGTAGAGAATTTTGTGCTCTACAATTCCGTTTAACAGTTTTCTTCGTAATGTAAACCATTTGCAAAATTAACGCAAAAAACAAAAAACGGGGACAATTTTTTCAAAAAAGCGGCTGACACGGACACTTCCGGTGATGCCTCCACCCCTTAAAATACTCAATATGGTGTGTTAAATAAGAAAAAAAAATTAAAATTTGCTTTTGGCTCGAAGTGCACAATTCACATTATATATTACTGTAAGCCGCTGGACTAAAATTATTAATATTCCAAAGTAAATATTCAAAAATGCAATGTTAATAATCGTGATACTGAATCGTGTAGGAGAGAGAGAGAGGAGGAAAATTAAGAGGCCCATCTACCGCGCTGCTATTAGTCGATGCGTTGCCATGGAAATGCAGCTATCACATACAGCCCTACGCGCAACAAGTGGGAATGAGTCTTAAAGGCCTTAAAGGCTCATTCCCACTGCTTATCATAGTCATAGTTTTTGACATAAGTTTTTGTCTTAATCATAAACATGCGCTGACCATTCCCATCACAATATAAATTATGTTTATGACAATGTCATGACAGTTAATTCAATATTCCTGTAAATATATTTTATTTATAAATTATAACTTAAACTCGGCTTAAACCTATTTTTAATAATGAAGAAACATTTTTATTTATATTTACCTTGCTTTAATTTTTCTGTTGCATTATTAATATAATTTTTTGAGATAAAAAGATCATTATTCTGTTTGACAACAGCATTTAAAAGAGACAGGTATATAAATATATCGCTATCTCATAAAATAGTAATTACTATGATTACAACAAAAATTTGATGTTTGCATACTTTTGTGATTGTGTTTATGACAAAGCCTAAAAACTAAGACTAAAACAAGCACTGGGAATGTTTACACGTACTTCGGTATACCAAACTGTGTAAGACTATGACAACTAACAAAAACTATCAAACTATGACTATGTTAAGCAGTGGGAATGAACCTTTAAGGCTCATTTCCCACTGCTTATCATAGTCATAGTTTTTGACATAAGTTTCAGTCTCAATCATAAACATGCTGACCATTCCCATCACAATATAAATTATGTTTATGACAATGTCATGACAGTTAATTCAATATACCTGTAAATATATTTTATTTATCATTTGTAGCTCAAACTCGGTTTAAACGTATTTTTAAGTAATGAAGAAACATTTTTATTTATATTTACCTTGCTTTAATATTTCTGTAGCATAATTTTTTGACATAAGATCTTAATCTAATCTGTTTGACAACAGCATTAAAAAGTGACAGGTATATAAATATATCGCTATCTCATAAAATAATTACTGTGATTATAACAAAAATTTGAAGTTTGCATAGTTTTGTGATTGTGTTTATGATAAAGCCTAAAAGCTAAGACTAAAACAAGCACTGTGAATGTTTACACGTAATTCGGTATACCAAACTGTGTAAGACTATGACAACTAACAAAAACTATGACTATGATAAGCAGTGGGAATGAACCTTAAGTCTTTTGTTTAAATTACTTTCCGTTGCTAATATTTTAGTTTCATCGAAATTAAAAGCATGCTTGTTTGTTTTACAATGCTCGACTAATAAATTATAGAAGTAATACTTAGTATAAATGTTTAATATAATTTACATATTGCTCGTATTATTTCTTATACAAAATGCATTTGTAATCCCGAATTGTAAATGTCTGTAAATAAGTAATTTTTTATAAAACTATTTGCTTTTCAAAAGTATCTTGACAACAAAAATTTAAAAAATACATGTTATTGATAAAAATTCAACCTCTTGTAATTTGTTAACCAGAAAGAATAGGACCTATTTTCAATGACATTTTTTTGCTGAAAATGACCTCTACAATAAACTGTTAACTTGTTACGCTCATAGGCGTAGTCAGAGAGTGGTTAATCCCCTTCCTTCCCAGCTGTTATTTAAATTATAAAATAAAACATTTATTCCATTAATTTTTTAAAATTCATTATTTATTATAATTTTCATACGTGAAAGAGTCTAAAATATTATTATTTCGCCAGTATGAAAAAACTTAACTTTTAATGAAACAGCCTTTGACCTTGAACTCAAAAATTTTGTGTGTGTGTGTGTGTGTGTGTGTGTGTGTGTGTGTGTGTGTATGGAAGTCTGTATGTGCGCCTACTATAGTCTTTCGTTCTGATTCATTATCTCAAATTCTACTGAACATAAAATTCTAATATTTTGCAATATACATTTATATATGTTAATGAAGAGCTGATAAGATTTTGGTAAAAATCTGGCAACCGGAAATGGTATTTTCTTGAAGCATTTTAACATTTTTTGCAAAAAATATAGGAAATATTGCGATAGTTACAATTTGTCATTCGACATTTGAAAGAACAAATTATCTTTTACAATATTTATTTAACATCGTTTCTATATCTCTTACCAATAAAGGAAAATTAATTTTAAAAAATTTGTAATTTTACCTACCACGATTTGTAAATCATAATATTGGAACAAAATTTAAAAACAAAAATGAAATGTCAATGTGATAGATGAATAGACGTATATAGTCCGTCCCAAACTTCTTTGCCGTGACGTCATACCTGTAGTTCGTATGAATCAATTTGAAATTATGGCGGGAAAGTTATATTTTGATATCAAATATTTTAAAACTATATTATGTGAATATTTGGAATAACTATATAAATTTAATAATAAATAAATACCTCTAGAACAGCTGACACGGGAATAAGTAATTCTCCTTTTTCTTTTTCAGCAGTAAAATATTGGTACAAATTCAAGACAATCTGAATTGTTTGTTTATTATTACGTTTGCCGGGCATATTTATAAATAATATTATAAATATCTATATGCAAACAGCTAATGTATGCATAAAACAACGATATACCTATGTTAAATTATTTAATAGTTTGAAAATAGTTTTTATTTGTTTGACAGTTTCAAAATTTACAATACAATGTATTTCATAAAACAACATGAAAAACAGCCTACTCAAATAACAAGTTATAATTGCTGGTATATCAACAATATAATTATTATACGTTTTCTATTTCTTTCTTTTTCTACTTCATAATAAAAACAAAGAACAAAACTTCACGTAACAGTATCAATACTTCGCAAATTTCGAATGACATACGTGTTTCAACTAAATGTATATGACTGTAATAAGATAGAAAGAGTAAGACAATGTATTCTTTAGTTATTCTTGAAAATAAAATAATGACGTAACGGCAAAGAAGTTTGGGACGGACTTTACACAGTTTCTGAATTTTTTGTGACACCATTTTTAAATATAAATATATTATTAACTGTGTTGAAACTTAAAACCTATAGGAGCCGAAATCTAATAAATTAAAAACTGACTGAATTCCATTAAGTTTTCATCCTTCCATTAAACGTATTCAGTCAAGAAGTATCATCGATTCATTATTATTATTATAACTGGATATAAGGTAATAATAAAATAAAAAATTTATCTACAAAGCGCTAATTTGATTTCAATGCCAATAGGAATCGGTACTTTGCTTGAAGAACTATAACAAAAATTACAAAAAGTAGCCTAACCAAATCCAAATTCACATATTACAGTGTCAAGGCGGGAGGTCTAGTGATGGCCACGTCAGATTTTTTCTCCTGCAGCGCACTCGGGTGGTCCATGGCCTACCCTGACCCACACAAAAATTTGATTTTATATTTTTGTGGGAAGTAAATAGTCGGGAATGCAGTCAATTTTCTTTATTTTCCACACTGCCAACGTTTCGACACCACTTGTGTCTTCTTCTAAGGCAAGAAGACACAAGTGGTGTCGAAACGTTGGCAGTGTAGAAAATAAAGAAAATTGACTGCATTCCCGACTATTTACTTCCCACATCAACTTTCCAGTCGAATATTCATCTTTTTATATTTTTAGTTTACACTGCTGATATTTTTAAAATATAATATTTAAACACTCAAAATAGCAGTAAGATCTCTTGTCAAAGGAAAGGTAACAGATTTGTTATTTGTTAAAGCTTACGCGAAATAAGTACATATTATCATGGTAATGTAAATGATTAAAAGTATCAACATTTTAGATAGCTATCGAAATAAGCAATTCAATCATATTTTGCATTTTACTGTATGACAGCGTAACTCTTGCTTTCGTTTCCCCCGATGTTTGTCTGTCAGTTCCATAACTCGACTTTAGGGCTGGATCGCGCGATGTTTCACCTAACTGTCGTCACATTATAATGATTAGCTTGAAAGTTTTTGGTCCCTCCGCTGTCGCTGTTGGAATTTTCTGCTGCCACTGCTGGTGCCGTTGCTGCATCTAACTCGAAACTCGCGCGAAACTTAATTTGTCGCCTCTCGCTGCGACACAGGCGACGAGGCGTCGTGACGCAAAATAGACGCGACACCTCGCCGCGTCACCGCCAATTAGACGCAATTAACGAAGTTTCGGCAAGACAACGCAAGAGCTGCTGGCTGGAGGAAGGATTCTGCGAAAAGCAGGGATGGAATTAGTACAGTAACTTATGTAGGGCAGATATGTCACTTTTTTACAGTATAAAACAAGTATTGTTTGAGCATGATGGTGCCCCTGCACACAATGCACAAATTGTGCGAGCATATTTAAATCAAATATTTTCACTTCGTTGGATCGGTCGAGGGGGGGGGGGGATATTGTGGCCCGCAAGATCCCCCGACCTCACACCACTTGATTTTTTAAATGTACCTATACCTATACATTGAAAATATTTCAAATTTGGATTAATTAAAACTTCAGATTGAACGCGTATCGGCAACAATTACTGTTCACCAAAAAAGGAACGTTATTAATGAGTTTTATCACCGATTGGGACATTGTTTAGCAGTAAATGGGGAGATTTTTGAGAATTTGTTATAAATTGTATTCTGAAAAAATATCTAATAAATGTTTATATTTCTTGCAAATTTTTCATTTCTAAAATGATTAAAAACATATTTCATTTGCTATGTTCTATTTTAAATGAAACGCTCTAATACATTGCTGTCAAATTCGTAACCATGGATATGTTTCACGTTAAATAAAACTCACGGTATATTATTAATGAAAAAATCTTATATATTATAAAAGCTGAATATATTTTTTAAGCTCGTCCTTCGTCTAGGTGGACAATATTCACGTCTAGTGCTTAAAAAACAACCATTCAGACACTTATTACATAAATAGCTATTTTAGTACTTCCCTAACACCGAACAAAAGTATCAGTTTTCTGGCACTGTAATATTCCATCGAATAGAATATTCGTATTTTACTAATAATTAATAGAAAATCATTGATGTTCATTGTTTACAATTTATTACAATATCCAAAATACTAAATTCTAAATGGTTTGTGCTATAAAGATAAACAATATTTATCTATAAATAATTTTTATAAAAAATAATGTCAATAACTTTTGTGGTAATAGTTAAGCATATGAGTCTCAAACAAGCATTTTTTATATGAATGAAACATAATATTTTTTCGCCGCTTAAATGGATAATGTAATTTCATTTAAATCGGCATATCCTCATATTACGCAACAATTAAAATGTAAACATACTAATTTGTTTTTTACCATGACAACAATTATTTTTTGTATTAATTCGAGAAATGATTTTTTGTACAGTTGCTATAGCGATCAGAACAATCCCTAAATGGCCTTATTTTTTACATAAAAACAATGACATTATTATTACGATACGAGCCATGGCTCGTATCGTAATTCCATGCTCGCGTATTAATAGCTATAATTATAAACTCATTGCATAATATACTATTATATAAGTACGCCGCGAACAAAAACATACGTAGATAGAAGTGTCAAGCCCCAAATTAGTATTTTCAAATTTGAAGTAATTTATTAGAACTTAAAGCTTGAACCCTAGATTTAGGTAAATTAAAATTAAAAATTTCGGTTTTTTATGGTTTTGATTTTAACAGGGAGGTACGGTTTTTTAAGGTTTCGGTTCTAAATAACCTTCATTTTTATTTCAACATAAATACTTTAAAATATACAGTGTAACATGTTGTAGGAGTATAATAGTTATTTGTGTATTAAGAGCATAAAGTGACTCTTTGTTACTCGCGCACGGTAATTGCAGCGCGAGCCGAAGGCGAGAGCTGCAATAGTGCAAGAGGAACAAAGACACTTTATGCTCGTAATACACACATAATTTTATCTACGACTAAAATTATTTGTTATAATAATAATAGTATTCAGTTAGTTCTATCTGCGTTCAATCAATTGGTTTTATTCGTAACCATGACGATACCAATAATATCGAAATAAATAAATAAAAAAATTTGTTTGATTATGTCATTTTATTTTATTTTATGTAATCAAAAAGTACTTTATTGCGCGTTGTCATATGAGACACACAATAAAATGTTTTTTTGCTTGGTCCTCAGTAACAATCAACTTTACGTTGACAATTGAAAGCATAAATATAAACTTTTCATAGTAGTCGTAGATAAAAGATATTGAATAATAGTATTATTTGAATAAGGATAATTACTCGACTGGTTATATGAATAAGGTAGAAAATTACTCGAAATGCAGTCTATTAAGTTTCTTTATAAACGAGTCCAACGTTTCGGCACACACTTATGCCTTCATCAGGGGATGGTATATACCTATACATAGGTAATTCAGTTTCAGTGGCGTATAAAACTTCGTTAAAAAATATTTTAAATATTTTGCATCTATCATTACAAAAAGAACAATGGCGAACGTGTATTATAGTACTATTGAAATGAAGAGTCTAATTTTCGTCTTAGAGAAAGATGTATACTCGTAGATGAAAAAAGAGAAAACTTCTCTACTCTCTATTTCAAAAATATCATTCAGGAATTTTCTCATACTGATGCTTGCATCCCTTAGTGAATAATTAATAATAATAGGGTTGTATTGTGTTCAGTGTTCTGTTTGTCGTTGTCGTTACTTATACAGTACTTATATTGTTATGGTGAGAAATGCAATACAGCAAGCGGTACTAGGTTAAATTGTGTAATATGTGTAGAACACAAAAATTAGCTCTGTCCGTTCTCGCAATTGAACCGACTCTTCACTTCAAATTACCTATAGTATTATTTTAAGTTGACCTTTATGCTGGTTTCAGTTATGGTTTTAGAAACAAAATAATATCGATTCCGTCACGTTTTCGGTTACAATAATTGAACTAATTTTTTGTTTCATATTTAAAAAAATAAATATTGATTTCGGTTTTCGATTACGGTTTTATGAAATGTTTAATATTGATGCGGTTTTCGGTTATGGTATCGTTATGCTTCGGGTTCCTAATCAGTAGGTACTACAAATATTTACTACCATAACTAAAACCTCTATCAAGTTATATTCTATTTAATAAGAAAATCTTAAAATGGATAAAAGTCTCAAAACCATGTGTTTATTCTGATTGCTCCTGCTCAGAATTTACTGCAGTCCGATTCTGCATTTCCATTGGTGGGAACTACGAAAACAAGGCAAAGTACACACAAATTAAAAGTAACTGAAATGAATTCGCACAAAGTTTATTCCTTACCAAGCACGGAAACAAGAACGTCGATTATTTAAGTTGTATTAAGTTGTTGGTAGTTGGCTCTGGCTTGGCGCGCCCACGAATGGGGAACGATAAATTTGAAACTCTTTAAACGGTTTTGTCTTGTTCCGCAGTTCCGCCCTCAACGCATTCAAGCTCGACATTCCTGCTTGGCTTGGCTAGTTTTGTTTTTTAACTCTATTCATTAGTGGAGGATATTTTACTCTAAGGAATACGTAATTAGCAACATAATTTTAAGAATTTATCCATTTTTTGCTAAACATGCATTTCTTATATCTTACACTAGTTTATTTATTGATGAACTTGAATTTGAAGCAATTAATTGAAAATGATTTGATACATAAATTGTAATAAATCGTGTAAAACAGCCATTCCATGTCAAACATCAAATAAGTTCCAGTGGCGCACACGGGGCTGTTTTTTCATACAAGGAAATAAAATACATAATATGTTACCCTATTTATAAAAATCTGACGTGGCCATCACACAACCTTCCGCCATATCTAGACTTTAAACAGAAATGTATACGTACAATCCGGTGCCCATTTAAAATATACAAATAAAAATCTAAAATATTCAAACACAAAAATTAGTATCACCTAAATCAAAAGTTTCATTCACACGAAAACTCTTCTGTGTTGAAGCAATCCTCTGTTCAGTTACTACATTTAATAGCTTACTTGACTTATATAGCGCTAGTATGCCAACTTGTCACCCGTCTCATCTGTCAATATTTTTTATGCAGAAACAAAAATCAACCGAACATGGATTACAAGATTTCAACGTTTTATTTGATAAATTTATTTTTTAAATTTTACTGCAGTTCTTTAATGCTACCAGATAAAGACAATTATTTTATAACGTAAATTGCAAATAACTTTTCCTCTTATTCTTATTACAAATAAATACTATATTTATCCAAATTTATAGAAATTTTTTACACTTAATCTTTTCAATCTTCAAAAAATATCACTTCCGGTGAAGATATTTGTACTAAAATCTAATGAGCTCTTCCTATTCGTATACAATTGTAAATTACCTAATATCAAATTTTTTGGGTAATTCGTATTTGAATTATGTGATTAACACCCCTTGACCACATACATACCCACACACACACACACACACACACATACATACAGACATCATCGGGAAACTATCAAAAATGAGTTGTAAGGAACCTAATTCGTGCTCATCCACTAAAAACTCACTACCCGATTTTTTGCATGATTCCAATACCTTCCTTTACAGGTAAGCGGAAGGTAAAAATTAAAATAAATAACAAATTGAAAATATTTAATAAAATAAATGATTTATTTTAGCATTTACATAACTGCTGGATGATGGAGGGTTAACCCACCAAATCCCTATCCCTGGCTAGGCCTTTGGTGACGATGGTAACAAGGGTGTTAATTCTGAACAGTTTTTTAAAAGTTTTTTTAGATTACAATCTATATATTAGGGAATTAGTTTTTTGTTATTTATTTACGATTTATTTAAGTTTACGATCCAGTTTATGTAATAATAATTAGTAATGCCGCTAGATCTCGTTAAAACGAGATCTCGTCTCGAGATTCTCAAGATTTCGAGAGCATTATTCTCGTCTCGATTTCTCGAGAGTATAATGCGAGATCTGGATAAATCTCGGTATTTTACGTAATATAAGATGTACGTAGGTAATTACAATTAAATATGCTTAAATCTATGATTGAAATTAACAAATTTGAACATAATTATTTGCATTTATTATTCTATTTTATTTAGAAAATTCAAAATTAATTAAAATCACTTAATTCGAAAGAACAAAAAAAATTGTTAATTATTATTAAATAAACAAAGATAATAATGGATTTTTTATTTTAACAAATATCTACTTAAAAAACCAGAAATTCAAGCATTTTAATGACCTGGAAGAATCATGGCTTTTCCATCTACGAGGTGTATAATCTATGACCTCTTGTGAGAAGATATTTTACAATAAATACATAGTATGAAGCTATCTAACTGAGAACTAAAAAAAATTCGCCTGTGGCGTATTTTCAATTACGTTATTTATAATCACCCCTTTTTTCAATTAGGTATATTTACTTTTCGATACGTACGTATTTAAGTCATACCGATCGCGCTAGCATAGAATAAAGCTTACATTTTGAGTCAATTTACATATATAGATACCTATTTTAATATAACATTGTTTAATTTATTAGTTTTGTGCCTCCCTGTCAAAATTTTCTAAATCCACCACTGGTATATGTGTTTGGTTGGATGATGGATGGATGTGCGCTTTCATTGTCGTTCATTATCTCAATTACTGAACAGAAAATTCTAATATTTTACATCATATACATTTGTACATCTTATCAATCACCTGGGGAAGATTTTGGTAAAAATTTGCCAATCGGAAATGGTCTCCCACAGTGCTGACGTAAATAAATTTTCGAGATTCACGAGTCGAGATCGAGATTATCGCTTCTAGATCGAGACGAGAACTAGAGTAATCGTGTCGAGGTGAGAGTTGTTTCAATTCAAGACGAGACGAGAGTACACTAATTCTCGTCTCGTCTCGCGGCATCACTAGTAACAATGAAGAAAACAACTTTATTCTATTTATTTATATTGTTGGCTTTGACCGCCGAAACGTCTATTTTAAACTAAAATAAAGTTTACAAAAATATTTTGTTACTTGATTTCTATGATCCTAAAAGCCATGTCGCATTTACTCCAAAATTTAGATTACGTTCAGTGCCTTTTTTAGTGTCCGTTAGTTTCCTGAATGTATTGAAATTTGCTTAGGTACATGAATTAAATAATTAAAAACCAGAAAAGAAGAAGTTTTTTGTCAATATATCAATAAATTAAGCACAGTTGGGAATTTTTTAAAAGTCATTACTACGTAGTGAGTTATGAGTTGTACCTATACAATATTTGCTTATAAAAATAGATAAAGTTGCATTTTTTTTTCGAGACAAATATAACTTCACCAAAATATTAACTTATCACTAAAACTAAACATAAGCCCAAAAACCATCTCTGGTATGCAACTCACAATCTCACACCCCATTTTATCTACACCTGGCATCACCTTTCCCCTTCCTAGTTTAGGTATCTATCCTTTTCCCGGGTTCTCAGTCGTCGGTTCGTATGTCATGTATGCTCGGCGTGTCCCATGCAAAGTGAATATCCCGTGGGAGCCGGCGTCCCGAGCCGCGTGCCCGGTGCATCCCTAATGGAGACACATGTGAGGGAGACTGGAGAAGAAGATCAACCTGCATGGACACAGCGGTATTCAAGAGGATGTATGTTAGGTACAAGGCGATGGTTCGTGTGAGATTAGTGTATTTACAATCATCGAAAATAGAGATGGGAAAACTATCGATAGTTTTATTTTTTAAATTTACTATTGATAAGTAAGTATATCGATAGTTGCGATCCAACGATACTGCCGATACTACCGAAAAAAATTATTAAAAGTTAATTATGTTAAAATAAGTAATTTATTTTTTCGGAATAATTCGCATATATTTGATGTTTAATTCTTTTGCAATAATTATATATACAGGGTTATAACAGCGAAACGAGCTACGTCCAATAATTTGCAATAAAAAAACTACAAACGGCGAACTTTTAGAAGACTAAGAAAATATTTTATAGACCAGTGGATCTCAAACAAAATTATAAAATTTCACTGTCATAAAAATTCATATTTTTTGTAGAAACTATTGTAATATGACAATAGACAACAATATACCTACTAGAATTTAAAAAAAACTAGAAAATTAATAAATTGTACTTTATTCTATTGTTAAATACTACCAACTCAGTAAATTGTATTTAAAATTATCAGTAGGTATACGCATAGATAATTATATTTTCTTTTTAATTATTGCAAAAATTGTCATAAAGAAATAATGCATCAATGTATTTAAAGAAAACTATATCTAGCTTCAAAAGTACTTTGCGGAATTCTGGCGATCCGGTGTTAAGATACTTATTAAAATTCTATATATGAAATTTGGTTATGAAATATTTGATACATTCTGAGTTATCGTGAACGAAAAATCGTCACATACGTACATACATGCATACGCATCATCGTGAAAATAGTACAGTCGTATTCTAAGACACTGAAACGTGCTTATGTATTACAAAACTCATACTCGAACATTTTGACCCATTAGGTACAATACCTCTCGTATAGAATATGAGGTGAGAGGAAATTAAAATTAAATACATCAATATTTTATAAAATAATATAAATTGAATCTTGACTGTTGAAATTTTAATGTTGGAAGGTCGAATAACGGGTACACCAGTTGCAATTGTTGTAATTTTGTTATTTTTTCATTCAGTCGACGGTTTCGGCTACTTATTTATCCTTCACCGGGACAACTACAATGAAAAATAAACAATATTCAGGCATACAAATTATCAAAAATACATAGTATAACATTACATAAACGTCGATCTATATACATGATAGACAAATTCTTGTAAAAATTCTAACAACACCGAACCGACTGTATTAATAAATAACAAAATTACAACAATTATTGCAACTGGTGTACCTACCCCCCGTTATTCGACCTTCCAACATCAATATTTATAAAGTTATTAAAAATATTTGTTACACTTAATTTAAGCTCAATTATTGTTTTTCATAGCTTGCTAAAAGATAGCACAAAATTTAAATTGACTTAAATTTTGATTGCTCTATTTTTCTCAAAATTTTTGTTATGTACGAGTGAATAATGATTACCTATGTTGAATTCAGAAAAAAAAAAACTCTATCGAATATACACCATTGTATATAGAAAACATAACTTTGTGTTCTAACTTGAGAACCGATAATTTAAAAAATAGCTTCTATAATCGGATGTCTCCCTTGATCTTCTAAAAGTTCGTCCTATAATGTTTTATTGTATCTTTACTTACTTACTTAATCGCCGAGTCGTTCTACCTTTCGGTGCAAGAATTTATTGTATCTTTAATAGTATAGCAATTATTTAAGTTAGCTCGTTTCATTGTTACACACTTGTATACCATAAAAACAATCAATATAAAATATATTACTTTAATACTTTGTCCCGGTCAAATACAGGTTGCATTAAAGTTGCATTTATTTCGGGACAAATATAACTCCACCAAAATATTAACTTATCACTAAAACCAAACATAAGCCCAAAAACCATCACAGGTATGCAACTCACAATCTCACACCCCATTTTATCTACACCTGGCATCCCCTTCCTAGTGTAGGTAGGTAAGGTACCTATCTATCCTTTTCCCGGGTGCCACAACTCATGACAACAAATTAAAGAGTATATTATATTGTACGATGTACTGAACATGAAACTATTTTTTTTTATTCGCAAAGTTGAGGGTAGTTTACTTGACGTGTGTATATTTTAAGTTTCACTGTTTTGATGGTATATTTGATAATTTGGCATTATATTAGTATTAGATATTATGTAAGCAATTACTTTCATTGTAGAAGATTTGAAAAAAATTATTAAATATAACTACCGACCAGTGGCAAAAAATTTTTTGCTTGTAAAAATTTAAAATGTTTTTTTTGTTTCATGATCAGCACAGCACGACGTACAATATATTATAGGTACCCTTTCATTTTTTGTCCTAAGTTGTGTCTTGTTCTCTAGATTCCAATGGAGATCCAATAAAAACTACCATATTATACAACTCAGTACACAATAATCTTCATCAATCACCATCACCATCGAAATCACAATTTCGTGTCTTGGATTGTAAAGGGGAAGTGGTGGTCACGAGTGCACGACAGCACGACTCACGTTCACGAGGCACAGGGGTGACATCATGTCGAACGCATCGTAATCGTAATGCGTCCACGCACACGTAACGTAACGTAACGTAATGCGTGCTAGTGCACCGGTTACGCATTACAATTTGTGATGATCTTTGCCAAGAGACCGTCAACAGTAAAGCTGGAGATACAATTGAGTTGAGTTTAACCCGTAACCTGAAATGCAAAGTCAACATGTTCAATTATTATATGTCGTTGTACAATTGTAAAATTAGGCTTTTTACTAAATACAATGTCAAATAATTTTATACACTTAAAGAGGCTCGTCTACCTTTTTTTCGAATTCCTAGAATACTCTCGATATTACTTTTTTCTATTTCACTCTCTTCCCCACTACTACGGCTGCCCAAAACCAGTCCGAAACTCGTACTTTCCCGCATCCTAGCTATGCAATCTCATTTTCCCATAACTTCTGAATTTTTTAAAGAAATTAAATAAAACAAAAATTATTCGAAAAAGAAAGCTTAGCTGCATGCTTCTTGCTTTTTAAATTTTGCTTGCCATTTTTACCTCTCGCCACTCATATCTGTAAGAGAGGTATTGTAATCATGCTAAAATTTCGATAGTGAATTTTCAATGGATAAGCACGTTTTGAGGTCCCTAGAACACGATTTTGATAATTTCGCGATGATGTCTGTGTGTGTGTCTATGTGTTAGGATGGATGTTGGAGGTACGATAACTCAAATACCACTGAATAAAAAAATTTGAAATTTGGTATACAATATTCTGACACCCTAGATTAGATCTGAATAGATTTTGGTGTTGATCGTGCAACCGGAAGTGGTAGTTTCTTGAAGATCTGAAGAGTTGTTCTGGAATATTTTAAAAATTTATGAATTAATAGGAATTTTTTTAATAACATTGTATAATAAATGTTACTATCTACAATCTGTATTCAAAACGTTGTTTCTATCTAGCACCATTTTCCAATTACAAGAAGTTAAAAATTCTACAAATTTGTTACAATTTTGATTTATCTGCCTACCTATGGAAACAAAAAATAAAATATTTGAGTGTTAATGTCACATGAATTTTTGACTTTTTGGCAAATTGAAATGGAAAATATGAAATGTCATTTAGTATTTATAAGGTCATAATAAACTTTAATAATATTATAAAAACTACAATTCCCGAATTCCCTTCTAGTACAATGGTATATTTGTGAGTAAGTACTACCTACATAATATATACTTATATTAGAAAAATAAAAATAGTAGAGTATGGCGAGAGGTTATGTGTTGGCCACATCGGATTTTTTTTATAGTGAGCGAAAAAATAATATCAAATAATTACAAAAAACCGTAAAAAACGTCATTTTAAATTATTTTTTTACTTCAAATTCCTACTCCAAAATAAAAATATAGAAGCATTAAGACATCCTTTGTTAATACACTCATATACAGGTTGGTGGAGGTGAAATGCGAACATAGGGAAATATATGACAATGGAGTTATCATGCTAGGCATCTTGATATACGTGGAATAAGTACTGTCAATGTCAAAGTAGCTGTCGTATTATTGAAATTTTTATTTTCATTAAAATATTTTCTTTTGCATAATAATGTAAGTGTACGACCAGAACGAGAAAGTTTACATGCACTTTTAGATTTTATTATTATTTCTGTTATTGATTACTCTTTTTGCCACACAAATTCACATTACTTCGTTTTGTACTCTACTACAAAATATATCAAGATACCTGGAATTAAAGTTCGATTGTCATGTATGTTCCCTATGTTCGCATTTCACCTCCACCAACCTGTATAAAAGCATCATACCGGGAGTTTTTTTAATTAGTAAACATAGGGCATGTCATTACCATAGTTACAGTGTTACAGAATGACAGCAATGTATTGGAGCGTCTTTTTTATCAGTAAACATAGGGATAATTACATACTAAAATAAATATGAAATATAAATCAAAGAAATGATAAATTATTTATTTATATTTTCTACACATAAGAGCTAGGTACCTACATTAAACTAATGAGAATTTTTTTAAACGAATTAAATGCTCAAAATTGGAACCATTAACTTCTAAACAATATCCTAAACGATTATAAAAATAATTTATAGCATTTGCTGGGGAGTAATATTTTGGGAAGCAGCACTAATTCGATTTTTTTAATTGTTCAACATTCATTCTGTCACCATTGTACACATTATTTTTTAAGTGTCTACCTAGTTCTTAAATTCTCATTAGTTTAATGTATCTACCTAGTTCTTAAGTGTAGAAAATATAAATAAATAATTTCTCATTTCTTTAATTTATATTTCATATTTATTTTCGTATGTTAATTATCCCTATGTTTACTGATAAAAAAAACGCTCTAATGCATTGCTGTCATTCTGTAACACTGTAACTATGGTAATGACATGCCCTATGTTTACTTATATAAAAAACTCTCTGTATATATTTCAATTATAATTAAAGTAAACGTGGGAGGCGTACGCCTCTGTAACGCTGTAAAATTTGAGGGTAGACGAACATCTTAAGAAGGGTATTAGATTCTTTATTTAGGTCAATTCAAGCAAAGTTTCTACCAAAACAAGGTCAAGTATATGTGGGACTCAATAAGGGTATTTGGTTGTTTATTTACGTGTAGGTAGGTATACTGTGTTTGAAATTACGAAAGAATTTTAACAGATAGATTCGTGTGATTCTATAGGCGATCTCGTTTAAGATTGTAGGATTGTAGCGGTGACTTCAGAAGCTATCCGATAGACATAAGTTCGATACTTTGCAATCCAAAACTGTGACAGATTGTGGTATTTGACTAATTTTCTGTATTTTTGTAATACTTAGATAATATTGATAAATCCAAACACGAAGCGTAGTTTTTCAAGATTTAATGTCTATTTGACAGCTTCCAATATATGATATCAAAAATGGAGATCTCTTAGGAAGAGTAGTTACCTATTGGTTGCTACGTATGTAGTGAAGAGCTGTTTATACAAATATAATTAATATTGTGTCAATAATATTGTCAATCATTCTGATTTCATTCTATGTAAGTGTTGTTGTTTTGTCGATTTTAAATTTTATTTGACTATTTCTATGTATTTTTCTCTAACGGTTTTGTGGACTATAAGCGCTTCTTTTTAACATCGCAAATGTTTTGGTGTAAACCAAATTTCTAAATCACGCCCCAATTAACTGTCAAAAGTCTTTCGTTATTTCAAACTGGGTATAGTTCAGTTCAATCAGAGTTTGTACGAAAACAGACTGTTTAGCTCAAGAAGGTTATTGGGTTGTTTATTTAATTCAGTTTATTACGAGTATTTACCAAAACCGAATACCTCTATGTGACATTTAAGTAGGGTATTATTGTGTTGTGTTGTTTATATAGTTCAGTTCAGAGTTTGTATCAAAAGCATCGGTATATTATGTAATAAACTGATATGACATTATACTTATACCGAGTCATTTAGAAAACGACTGATATTAAAACAATAAGCCTGCGACAACCCTGTAAAATATAAACGGATGTTATTGCAAGTTTTCTGGATTATATTCTATAAGATGTCATTTCTTGAAAAAATGAACATTACTTACATTAAGTTGTGTTAAGCATAAGTTCTGACACTGGATAATCTGTAAGTATCTTTGTATTTTCCAATTTCAAAAATAGATAATAACAGTAACAGTCCTCAAATGCAGAACCACAATATTAAATTTGTATAGGGTCTTTCATTAAGAGTGATAGGATTTTAATTTTAAATAAAACGTCAACGGTTTGACATATCAATTTAGTTTTTGCTTTATTTGGAAGCTTGAACAATACAGTTATGTTCGGAACAAGATATTGTACAAATATCCACCACGGCTTTGTTGACACTGATCACAAGATCGCTCCAATTTGGCAGAATTTGGCTCATCCGGAACACTGGCCGCTACAACTATGATTTTCTCCTCACTTCGAATATTTCGTTGTCTTCTTGGTGGCTTATTGTCTTAGTAATGTTAACTCAAACTTTATCACAGTGCGTCTTATAGCCTGCGCAGAGTAACAGTGAGGGCGACCCAATTCTGGGGTGAATAAAAGTTGAGCACCCACAACTGAGCTCGAACTTTGGTAATATTTTTTTATTATTTCCAACCGGTCTAGAGCCGTCAAACGCTGCATCATAAAACTGCACACTATACTAAATAATTGGACACCTAGAAGTAAATAAAATGGTTCCAGGTCAGAAGCCCAATTGACAAAAACCCATAGGACAAATGCCCAAAGACAAATACTCAATTGACAAATACCCAAGCGGACAATTGCGCACGCGGACAAAAGCCCATGTGTACAAATGCTCACTGGTACAAATGCCCATGCGGACAATTGCGCACGCGGACAAAAACCCATGTGTACAAATGCTCACGGGTACAAATGCTCATGCGGACAATTGCCCACGCGGACAGAAGCCCACGTGTACAAATGCTCATGGGTATAAATGCTCATGCGGACAATTGCTCACACGGACAAAAGCCCATGTGTACTAAAGCCCATATGTACAAATGCTCATAAAATTATTTTTTCTCATCGGCATGTCTTAAACTTCATGATTATACTACTGCGTTTGTTCTGAACATCTGTGAAGAAACTTACACCCTAATGAGTTTCTAAGAATTTTAGAAGAGATTACTGTAACGGTGTTATTGTTACTTACCCACTTATTTAAAATCATTCCCTTAGTTATTATTTTTTGTGATCTCGTGTATTCACTTTATCGTGCGTTTCCGATAACACAGCGCGCTAAAGTATTTTGTTTTTTGCAAGAAATAAAATAAAATGAAAGAAACAATCAAAATTTGTTATTTACTTATTTAAGGCTGCTCATGCGCACATCGCACAACTATGTACAGCAATGGTATTTAAGTTAAACCTAAGATCACAGCAAAAATAATTGAACTGAATAGAGAACCTAATACCCTTCTTGAGCCCCACATTCTCGGTTTGTGTATAAACTCTGATTGAATAGAACTACTCGTAAATAAGGAACCTTATACCCTTCTTGAGTTCCACATTCTCGGTTTTGATACAAACTCTGAGTAAATGCCACACCACCGAAAACCACAGCGTATAAAAACCATACCGCCTAATAACCACACGTCCGAAAAACCACAGCGTATAAAAGTTCCCCCACCTCCCACCACAATGTCCAGCTACCCATATACCAATTTTCACAATTCGATTTGCACTTTTGTACCCAAACTAATCAATACTAACTTAATTGAGTCCAACAGATCTCCTTTTTTTTTAAATAAACTAATCAATAACTAACAAAACCCTAATTGAGTCCAACAGAACTCCGTTTTTTTAAAATAAACTAATCAATACTAACAAAACCCTACTTGAGTCCAACAGAAATCCGTTTTTTTAAAACAAACTAATCAATACTAACAAAACCCTAATTGAGTCAAACAGAACTCCGTTTTTTTAAAATAAACTAATCAATACTAACAAAACCCTAATTGAGTCCAACAGAACTCCGTTTTTTTAAAATAAACTAATCAATACTAACAAAACCCTAATTGAGTCCAACAGAACTCCGTTTTTTTTAAATAAACTAATCAATACTAACAAAACCCTAATTGAGTCCAACAGAACTCCGTTTTTTTAAAATAAACTAATCAATACTAACAAAACCCTAATTGAGTCCAACAGAATATACCGATGAGAAAAAATAATTTTATGAGCATTTGTACATATGGGCTTTAGTACACATGGACTTTTGTCCGTGTGAGCAATTGTCCGCATGAGCATTTATACCCATGATATTTGTACACGTGGGCTTCTGTCCGCGTGGGCAATTGTCCGCATGAGCATTTGTACCCGTGAGCATTTGTACACATGGGCTTTTGGCCGCGTGCGCAATTGTCCGCATGAGCATTTGTACCCGTGAGCATTTGTACACATGGGCTTTTGTCCACGTGCGCAATTGTCCGCATGGGTATTTGTCAATTGAGTATTTGTCTTTGGGCATTTGTCCTATGGGTTTTTGTCAATTGCGCATGTGGCCGGCCACCAAATAAAATATATATCAGAAACCGAGAAATCTTTATTGAAAAAACTATCACTCCTATTGAAAGACCCTATATAATACACAACAAGTTTAGAAAGTGATGTTCTGCTGAATAAGTACTTTTAACTACTTTTCACTAGTGTCTGGTGTCTGCTATGAATACTCATCATCAAAAGTGTTATCTACGATCTGATACCTTTAATTAAATTATCCATTTGTAATCAAGAGTAACATTAATATTCTTTTGAAGAACAAAAATTCACATTGCTTTAGGTACCTAAAGTCAAATGTTCTGAAAATGCTATTGTCACCCCTTGGTGGCCCATAAAATTCAGATACGCAATACTTGTATTTATAACTCTAAAAAACACTCTGCAGCAAGTGTAAACCAACCTTTACATCCACACTACCACATTACAATTCTCAATGACCTCTCCTCTAAAGTGGCCGGCAAGTTAGGGTTGCTCCTTTCCTCGGAATCTTTCCACTGTTCCACTAGTCCATGAGCAGCGGACAAATCGAATACTGCATGCCCTGGGGACCGGACCTTCCAGGCACAGATGTGACACTCTACAATTGACCATTGTCTGCATGCGCTTCCTTCTTCTGCTCCGTGCCGTGGCCACGGCCCACTCTGTTCTGGTTTCCAGTCGGGTATCGTGGACTCGCTAGTCAGACAGAATTGAATTAAACCCTGAATTGTAACCGGAGCAGAGGGAATATGTGATAACGTGGAGTTTGGCGCTGATGCTACAATAGAAATATACTGTAAGATAATAGTTTCATATTTTACTCCAATTTAGAGTTACTCGAGTCTAGTCTAAATCTCGTCTCGACTCATCACGAAATACCAGACGAAAGCACAAGGCAAGACTCGACTACAGATTCGAGACGGGGACGAGGCCCAAGTTGTTTCCAGACTCTCGACACCATACCGAGATTAGTCGAGAAATTTCGAGACTAGACGTGACGAGAATGACTTTTTATTCGTTTTGGAAATTCTGAGAATCGGACATCCTCTCGTCTAATCTCGACAAACGGCATCACTATTCAAATTAAATTGGTCCAAAATACCTATACATCATTATTATAATAAAATGATAATGCTTAAAGCCAGAGCTGGGCGCGTGTGTAAAGTTTTGTTCACGATCACGCATGCTCACGAAATTAAAAACGAAATTACGCCCCAAACACGCACGACATTTTACGTTTAACTCACGAATTCATTTCTATAGTTACGTCCGATCACGCACGACGGGTTACGTTCGGGCCACGTAAAATATTTAGTTCCGCAAAATCATACTGAAAAGTACAACTTAAGCTCCAATTTTTCCGACAATGGGGGTTTCCACGAATTTTTGGGTTTTATTTATGTTAATCTATACATTAAAATATTAGACCCGTATTTTCTCTTTTTGCCAAAAAGTTGCTAATAAGCCAGAACAAAATTCATAAAGTTTAAAATTATAGGTGCCTCGAAAAACGAAGCCGTGTGTGACGATGTGACGTCACCAACCCTGAGAACATACAATCACTGCGCTGGCAAGGACCGAAGACGATACGTAGATCTTACCTTATTTCAACACAGCTCCGTCGTCCATTTCGTAGTCAAAATGACAAAAAACGATCTTACACAAACAAATCTACTCACGGTTTGGTTTCAATGTTGTCTACGTCACACATGGCGCATTTTAATGCACGTTTCAAAAGAGTTACTTTTGCATTTAGATAAAAAGATAATAAATCTATCAAAATTAACAATTATTATCACTTTCCTATAACTAATAAGTAAGTATATGCAGAAAATTTATATATTTACAATAAATATTTCTTTAAAAACCGTACCTACGCTTGGAAACTCCCATTAGAGCGCTGCCTGTGCACTCGATCGCTTACGAGTTACGAGTGTTGACAAATTAGCGATTTATTTCTTGTTGACATTTTGCAAATTAATGTACTTATTATGTCGTGACTCGTAATTTTTACTCATGCACAATAAAAATTCAGATTCGGTTCGCGGTTCTCTGTTCTTTGGTTCGGTTTTCATTTTTCTTCTTAAACTGAACCGGTAACTGGTTTTCAAAAGAGCGCTTAAAGTTTCGGTTTCGGTTCAATGTTTTATTAAGTAACAATATAAAAATATTTATTTATTAGTACCAGTTTTGGACTAAAAATCTTACAAAATTTGACTAAACTGAAGAAAATGCAATAATTTTCCTACAAAATTTTTAGCATTTAAAAAAAAATGTTAAATTTTAGTTAATGCTTTGATCCGTTCCGAACCGGTTCATAACCATCGGTTCAGCTCTGGTATGGGTTCATAAAAATATTTTTGAACGGTTCAGGTTTGATTCCCGGTTCACTAAAATATCAGCGATTCGTTTCGGTTTTCATTCCTGTTCCGGTTCGATTCGAGTCCTTGCTCACGATACATTGTATGTCATTCACGCTCACGCCCAATCACGACTGAAAATTTCAAAATTGCTCACGTTCACGCGGGTTACGCCGTTACCCATCGTAACCAAACCAAATTCACAACTCGCGCCCAGCTCTACTAAAAGCATAAATTTGGGTGTTCAAGTAACATTGTATCACTATAAATAGTCATTGGTATACTACATTATTATGTATATGCTAGGCTCAATTGCCCAATTCGGCCATTGGGCGAAATAAACGGCCACAACGCAAACTGGCAAACGAAAAACTGACACAACGCGTTGTGTATTTTAATAACTATTACTATTAGTTTATGTTAAAAAAATCTGACGTGGACACCACATGACTTCCTTGTACGCCTTGTGTGTTCATACTTTTCTTAATAACTAAAATGTAAAATAATATGAAAAATTCTTTTAACTTATTATACTCACAAATATATTTTAGTCATTTTATTTAAACTGCAGAAGAAGATATAAAGCATATTTTACTATTGTCACTGTCATGTCATAATCATTTAAATTTTACGTAGTAACAAATGTTAATCGATCATGGACTACAAGATACCGAAATACTATAAATTATAAATATATACTTTAATTATTTTTAAATGATAGCAGATACAAAAATATTTATAAAATACCGATTGTAGGTAATAATCACATAATCTTTCATTTAAAATAAAAAAAATTGTCTAAAATTAAATATTTATCGAAATATTTTTAAAAAGTACTACTTCCGGTTTGTAGACTGAAACCAAAAATAGGAGGTGCACAACTAGATGCTATAACAGTCCTAAATACAAAATTTCAACTTTCTACGTCTAACCGTATTTGAGTTATGCGACACACATACGTCCGTACGTACGTACAGACGTCACGTCGAAACTAGTCATAATGGATTCAGAAAAGGTCAAAACGGATATTTCCGTCAAAATCTGAGAACCGAAATTTTTCGCGATTACAATACTTCCTTACTTCGTACAAGGAAGTAAAAAGGAGTTCTGTTGGACTCAAGAAGGGTTTTGTTAGAATACTCGTAGATTAGTTTATGTCAAAAAACGGAGTTCTGTTGGACTCAAGAAGGGTTTTGTTAGCATAGATTAGTTTATGTTAAAAAAAAGAGTTCTGTTGGACTGAAGAAGGGTTTTGTTAAACGGCCACAATACAACGCGTTGTGGCTGTTATAAAACGGTCACAAGGCGTTGTGGCTGTTTTGCGTTTGCCAGATCGCGTTGTGGCCGTTTATTTCGCCCAATGGCCGAATTCGGCAATTGAGCCTAACATATATATTGTACCTTGTGTGCAGTTACCAGCTGTCAACTCATGGGTATTCATGTTTGTTAGTGCTAGTGGTTCACCACAGGGAAGATTTTTGTGCTGTTAAACTGAAATGTGTATCTTATTAGATTCAAACCTACGTTGTTAAATCCACAGTCGTTCTATGTGATTTTAGGCTATCCACCTTAATGAAATCATCACATTATGTAGTACAAGAAAATGAAAGATGTAAAGTGTATTAAAAATATTGTTTCTAGATATTAGACCTTTACTTATGGGTACTACCTGGTCTGGTCCTCATGTTTATAAGGTAGTTTCTCAATCCTAAAATGTGAAATTTTTATTCAATCTAAAAGTAGTAGCTGTGGTAGTAGAATATCTAGGACTAAAACCAAAATACTCACCTATGTATATTAATTATTTACTGTTCTGTATGAGAAACTTCGGAGAAACTATTGTCTAAACTAATTTGATGTCTCGTTTACTCGTTATCATTGATCAGTGATTACTGATTACAGTGTCAGGTTAAGGTCAAATAGTCAAATGATAATATTGATACTTCGACTTCCCAACACTGTTGCCAGATTCGTAGCCAGATAAGGATAATTTAAATTTGAATGAGAAGTAAAAAGTACTTGAAAAGGGTCCAAATATAGTTTCAATGTAGGAAAACGAAAGTCTTAAAACATCCTTTATTCAATTATTCAATATACCTAATGTGTAATATATTGACAAGACAGAATGTATAATTAAAAACAGTTTATGATTTTGGTTGTAACAATATGAATACCTACCAAAATTGGCACGTGTCATTAAAAGATACAAACAAACAAAAAAACATAAATTTAAAATAATAATAATTTATGTAACTATCTAATACTACAAGCACAAATGAAGCCGCAGTGGCGCACCCAGGAGGGGCCGAAAGAGGCCCGGGCCCCCCTTGAGGAATTTTTTTTTACATCTTTTAAAAATCAACAACCATTAATTGGGTTAAAACTCCATATATTTATCTACTAAACAATATCAAAATTTTTATAATGTGTTTTGTCTTGTATTTTTAATTATAAAAACAATAGTAAATACAGGACTAGCAGACAAGAATTCAACATTCATCTAGTTATCGGTACGGTATAGGCGATCTCGATTAATATTGCAGCGCTATAGCGGTGACTTTACACAGTAAAAGATTTATTGAAATCGGTGTTAAATTTTTGTAGTTAATTTCCTAGTTAATTTAACAAAAATACAATTTGTTAAAGAAATTTAAGTGTGAAATATTTTTTAACACTTATTTTGTTATTTGAACTACCTACAAAATATGTCAATTTCATATTTACTAAGCACATAAGTTAAAATTCTGATATTACTATAATGTTAAATTAACAAATATTTTAGTTATTTTTGTAATTAAATATTTTAAAGCAAAACAGTTTGTCAATTTCACGAACACATTGGGCTGAAATCAGCACTCTTCTTTAAGCTAATGAAGCTTTTTAATTAAGATAAAATCACCTTTATCTTTTTTACCTCTCGCAAGAGAGGTATTATTGTAATCATAATAAAATTTCGATAGTGAGTTTTCAATGGATAATCATGTTTTAAGGCCCCTAGGCAAATTATTATCATAAATGAATGTATTTTATTGGTTTTATTTTATTTTGTTTTCATAGATACAACTTTTATGCTACATTATTTATTGAACAAGTTATTCGTATTATTTGCGCTCGGTGAACGATGTATGATAGTATATTACTAAAGTTTTTGAGATGTAGTAGGTACTTAACTTACGTAACAATTTATTTTTTATCTATCAATGCCGTTATAAACAAATTTTTGCTCAATAAATGTTTAGCAATTTCACAATAATAAAAAAACAACAACAAATACACTTGGGTCATATTCTCATATTAACCCGAACACAATAAGTGTAACCAAAGTATGAACACAATAGGCGGGTTAAGAGCTTAGGCCTAGATAGCAGTAGAAAATAGTTATTCTAGTCCATAAAAATATGAAAGTTTTTACAGTAAATTTTCTCTATAATAGTTTCTGATTAACACAATCAATAATTATACGAAATAAAAAAAAATGTCCATCCATAGATACAGTCACACCAAGAAAAGTAAACTTTATATAATAACGAACTAACAAATGTCTGGCTTACAAGAAATCAGAAAATTTAATTTTTTGCTCTTTATTATTCCCCATTGCCCAGTCCTACATCCGATCCTGGTTCTAACTTTAATCATTGCTGACTTTGTTATATGTTGTAAGGTTACAAAATGTTATCGAAATATAGTTGATTTCTACAAATTTTACAATTCTACAAAATTACTATATGTTGAATATTTAATTTGCTGTCGCACATTCAAAATGGACGATTTGAAGAACTGTTGCATTCGGTTTCTTATAATTAGTTTCTCAATCCTAAAATGTGAAATTTTTATTCAATCTAAAAGTAGTAGCTGTGGTAGTAGAATATCTAGGACTAAAACCAAAATACTCACCTATGTATATTAATTATTTACTGTTCTGTATGAGAAACTTCGGAGAAACTATTGTCTAAACTAATTTGATGTCTCGTTTACTCGTTATCATTGATCAGTGATTACTGATTACAGTGTCAGGTTAAGGTCAAATAGTCAAATGATAATATTGATACTTCGACTTCCCAACACTGTTGCCAGATTCGTAGCCAGATAAGGATAATTTAAATTTGAATGAGAAGTAAAAAGTACTTGAAAAGGGTCCAAATATAGTTTCAATGTAGGAAAACGAAAGTCTTAAAACATCCTTTATTCAATTATTCAATATACCTAATGTGTAATATATTGACAAGACAGAATGTATAATTAAAAACAGTTTATGATTTTGGTTGTAACAATATGAATACCTACCAAAATTGGCACGTGTCATTAAAAGATACAAACAAACAAAAAAACATAAATTTAAAATAATAATAATTTATGTAACTATCTAATACTACAAGCACAAATGAAGCCGCAGTGGCGCACCCAGGAGGGGCCGAAAGAGGCCCGGGCCCCCCTTGAGGAATTTTTTTTTACATCTTTTAAAAATCAACAACCATTAATTGGGTTAAAACTCCATATATTTATCTACTAAACAATATCAAAATTTTTATAATGTGTTTTGTCTTGTATTTTTAATTATAAAAACAATAGTAAATACAGGACTAGCAGACAAGAATTCAACATTCATCTAGTTATCGGTACGGTATAGGCGATCTCGATTAATATTGCAGCGCTATAGCGGTGACTTTACACAGTAAAAGATTTATTGAAATCGGTGTTAAATTTTTGTAGTTAATTTCCTAGTTAATTTAACAAAAATACAATTTGTTAAAGAAATTTAAGTGTGAAATATTTTTTAACACTTATTTTGTTATTTGAACTACCTACAAAATATGTCAATTTCATATTTACTAAGCACATAAGTTAAAATTCTGATATTACTATAATGTTAAATTAACAAATATTTTAGTTATTTTTGTAATTAAATATTTTAAAGCAAAACAGTTTGTCAATTTCACGAACACATTGGGCTGAAATCAGCACTCTTCTTTAAGCTAATGAAGCTTTTTAATTAAGATAAAATCACCTTTATCTTTTTTACCTCTCGCAAGAGAGGTATTATTGTAATCATAATAAAATTTCGATAGTGAGTTTTCAATGGATAATCATGTTTTAAGGCCCCTAGGCAAATTATTATCATAAATGAATGTATTTTATTGGTTTTATTTTATTTTGTTTTCATAGATACAACTTTTATGCTACATTATTTATTGAACAAGTTATTCGTATTATTTGCGCTCGGTGAACGATGTATGATAGTATATTACTAAAGTTTTTGAGATGTAGTAGGTACTTAACTTACGTAACAATTTATTTTTTATCTATCAATGCCGTTATAAACAAATTTTTGCTCAATAAATGTTTAGCAATTTCACAATAATAAAAAAACAACAACAAATACACTTGGGTCATATTCTCATATTAACCCGAACACAATAAGTGTAACCAAAGTATGAACACAATAGGCGGGTTAAGAGCTTAGGCCTAGATAGCAGTAGAAAATAGTTATTCTAGTCCATAAAAATATGAAAGTTTTTACAGTAAATTTTCTCTATAATAGTTTCTGATTAACACAATCAATAATTATACGAAATAAAAAAAAATGTCCATCCATAGATACAGTCACACCAAGAAAAGTAAACTTTATATAATAACGAACTAACAAATGTCTGGCTTACAAGAAATCAGAAAATTTAATTTTTTGCTCTTTATTATTCCCCATTGCCCAGTCCTACATCCGATCCTGGTTCTAACTTTAATCATTGCTGACTTTGTTATATGTTGTAAGGTTACAAAATGTTATCGAAATATAGTTGATTTCTACAAATTTTACAATTCTACAAAATTACTATATGTTGAATATTTAATTTGCTGTCGCACATTCAAAATGGACGATTTGAAGAACTGTTGCATTCGGTTTCTTATAATTACCGTTTTTTTGTTCACTTTTATACTGTGGCTAACTAAACTAAAGTTTAACTTATTTGAAATAAATATTGTTAAACTGTAAATAGTTTTTAAAAAATTGAGAAGATCTTGTAATGTACAAAATATTCAATATTGAAGAATATTAAGTACTTCATAACAGAAAATCTACAGATGAATACGCAACACTTTCCACTCTATTGTCTTTCTGGTTTCTCATTGAGTTTGTGAATGGCCAAAGTAACAAACAGTATGTATTAATATTAAATTAATTAGGAATAGTATGTAAACATTATCACATTTTTTGTTTCAGATTTGCTTGTATGAGTTTTACTTTTTCACTTCAACAATATTGCAATTAGCGCTCCCACACACAGCAGATGATTTCAAACTAAACATATTTCACTGTAATACATAAATTATGTCGAGAAAAATATAATATTTGTATAAGATTTCACAATTCAAGTCAATTCATTATTTATTCAATTCACTATTTTTTTCAATAAACGCTGTAGGGTTTTTTTTACAAATTACAAAACATTAAATAATTTAGAAGGCGGTAAGTATTTCATAATAAGTACTTAAACAACAACGGAAACCAAAAAGGCAAGACAACTGCATCAAAATGCAAACAAAACCAACATAACCAAATAGGATAGGTAGGTACTTAACATTCATTATTCTTAAATTTATTTTTATTGTATTGATTGTGCAAAAAATATTATAAGCATCACGAACGCGTTGCCCAACTCAAATGGTGTGGGTAATGTAGAAAAAAAACCAGAAATTTATGAAGTTGCCGATATACAACTGGCGGCGGCCGTGATTACCAACATCCAAATTCAAAACTCTTTATCTCTCTCTTTCGTGTCATATAATATTGTTTGTGTTCTGATATGCGTATGAGCGAATAAATTACAGCAAGTAATTTTTTTAAACAATAATAATTCAGATAAATAATGTGCAAAGAATTCGACTATCGCGCCATCTGTGAGACTCCGCGGCACATAGTAACGTCGATCTTCTTTACCGTCGTTGTGATTGCATTATTACAAACGACGGGAAAGTTTTAATGTATTTAACATTGTTACATGTAAATAAAAGTATTGGAATAACAATCTCCTGATATTCAAGAATCGAACCGTTCTCATTATATGAGGTATTTATCCAGTTATTATTGTAAAATGCCCAGTGTGTCAAACAATTCAAATTTTTTTTACGAATTTTGGAAAAAGAGGAGATACATTCGAAAGATTCACTTATGAGCATCGTATGTTTCAATTCTTGTTGAATTTGGTTGAGAAATGACGCTGAAAAGTTTCCCGTCATTTTCCAAGTGGCAGTTGAGCGTTTGACATCCCCTTAATGTACCACGATTTCACTACTATCTGTATAGGTACCTAAGTGAATACTTAATTCAGGCACGTATATGAAGGGGTGAGCAGGAGCATTTGACCTTGGATGAAAAAACACAACTAGAATTTTATAAATCTTTGGGCCCCTCCCGAAAAAAAATCCTAGATCCGCCCGTGGCACTGTTTGTATTAATCACCGTGTCCGCGTCCGTCCAAGACAGAGTTCGTATAAGATACGTAATTAAATTATTAGGGTATTTCGGTAATTTTTTATTTTTTAATATTATATTCGGCATAAAAAATAAATAAACACGTATTTTTGTTTTACGATACAATGCTCTATTTAACTTAACAAAATATTTAAGTGAGTTGATGATGACGTATGCACTTATGCAGACTAACCAGTTCATGGCAACGCCACCAAATGGAAACAGCAGTAAAAAAAATACGTATTTATTTAAATTTTATGCAGAATAGCATATTAAAAAATAAAAAATAACCGAAATACCCAATTGTATGATATTTTATATTACCAAGTACCAGATCCCGACTATAAATATGCGTCCATAAAGCAGATGTCCATTTATTGGAAGCGTCCACTATGAGATATTTTACTATTTATTATAACGAATTCTAAAAATGTCTTATATTAAATTAAATAATTGGCAAAGAAATAGTTCAGTTATTGTGATACCAGTGGCGCACCCAGGATTGCATGTTGGGGGGGGGGGGGCTAAGAATATTTTTTTATTAAACCTGTTATATACACGGCACAAGAAAGAAATGAGCCGTAGGCGAAATTTTTTAGAGTTCAAGGTCAAACACCTTTAAATTGAAAGTTTCATTTTTTTAAAGATAAACCGTTGCACGTTTTAAGCCCTGTTCGCACAGCGATCTTTGGAGATTCTACGGAGAGTCAAACTCCCGGCAAAGAAAAGTTTTTTTGTTAAATTATCAATGAGTCTTGGAAAAGAAGAATTTATAATTTATTGATTGCTTCAAAACCACCTAATTATCACTAGAAAGAAAAAAACTTCTTCTTTGCCGGGAGTTTGACTCTCCGTAGAATCTCCAAAGATCGCCGTGCGAACAGAGCTTTACTCTCTTTCTTGTGCACACACCTTGTTTATTCGGCAGCTTTTTTAAATATAATTTCATAAGAACGATTCACACAAGATTGGGATAATGCACTACTAAGAGATGGCATTGATATCTGCCGAACAACGGTGCACTTTAAATATTAACTTGTGTAATATTAAATAATAGTTGCATGTATATAAATGTTGATATTAGTTCCAATAACATATAGGTATTTTAATTTTAGTTCATATTTAATGTATCAGTTCTTTCTTTCATCTTTTTAGTTTCACTCTCAAGTGCACCGTTATTTAAGTTCAAAATTTCACCACAAGGTTCGCATTCTTATTAAAATATCCCAATAATCGTAGGTACACATGCGTTATACGGAGTGTATATTATTGTATATTTGAACTATTTGAATTTAAGATACGTAATCATAAAAACAGAAAAAAGCGATTATTTTTAGTCTTCAGTGAACTTAAATAATCTTACATAATGTTTAAAATGTTTAATGAACAAATTTGAAAAAAGTTCAGTCGTCTGGGGAGGGCTCAAGCCCCACGAGCCCTCCCCCCACCCCCCTTGAGTGCGCCACTGTGTGATACAGACGAGTTGAAAACACTTTTATCTTTTTTTATTTATCATTACTGTATTAAAATGTCATAAGGTCAGAATTGTTTAACTTAATATAAAAAGAATCATTCTCTGTAGGTTTATTCATAGCCATTATATTCAATTTTGTTACTTTATAATCAATTTTTCTTAGTATATTGAAAATGAATTTCATGAAGCATATTATATTTTTCTTTATTTTATTTGGATTGTTCAGTTTAATACTAATGTCTCCAATTCAAAATCAAAATCAAACTATTTTACATTCAAAAAAGAGAATTATAGTTGTCCTTTGTCCGGCTGGTTATGTATCAGTACATGGCGACTGTAGAGAATCTGTAAGTATTTTTAAACAATAACAATACAAATTACAAAATTGTTTGCTATCATTTGTGTTTTTAGGTTGGATCATCCTAATCGTTAGCTGCTACATGATGGCATTGGTAACACAAAATATTATATTTCAATATTTCTAAAGTGTGTTTTATTAACTTAAAATTTATATTAATAAGAATGCTATGATTATGAATATAAATGACTAAACAAAAATATAACTCTTATGTTCATAAAGAACTATATCACTCATAGACTTCTGAATCAATCAAACTCTTATCATGTTTTATATACGAGTAGGTACCTATTTCTTGGAAAAAAATTAGCCCTACCCTTGTTATAACTACCGTGACAAGCAAGAATTTGGGAACAACATATTCGTTTTTCAGTTACAACATTTCAGTTTTTGTGTTTGACATGTTTACTTTCAGTTGATAATAAATTATTTGAAATGAATTCAAATAATCGATCTTATATTGTCTAGATACAAGATACCGTATGTGGCATTTGTTTGTGATTGCAACATATCCGAGAGAGAAGACATGCGCGGTCGGATCATGAGGTGTATTGCGGGTTGCATTTAGTTGTAATCATGGAAACGATTTAACAGCTTTGACATCAATCGGAATTTGGTTAGTGCTGTCTGACGTTTTCGTAAATAACAAATTACCTATTTTGTAATTAGACTTTAAGTAATAATGTATTTTTATGTATTTATGCGTTTTTATCATTACAATGCAAACCACAATACACCTCAAAATCCGACCTCTCATACCCCTCACTCTTCTATGTTGCGATCACTTTACAACAATGATATCATATCATTATAATACATTATTACTTAAAGTCTAAATTGATATGGACGGTCATGCGGTATCTAGAAGATTTAAACAAATAAACATCAATTCTTGAAGCGATTTAGAAGTGAGGAAGTGACAGAAAATTAAAAAGGTAGATAGTATAATAGCATCTGTGAACTCAAACTCACTGTTAAAAAATCTGATGTGGCCAACACACAACCTTCCGCCATATCTAGACTTATAAACATAAATGGTATACGTACAATCCGGTGCCCATTTAAAATATACAAATAAAAATCTAAAATATTCAATCACAGAAATTTGCATCACCTGAAATTTAAAAAGATTCATTCACAGGAAAACTCTTCTGTGTTCAAGCCATCCTCCGTTCAATTACTACATTTAATATCTTACTTATGACTTATACAGCGCTAGTATGCCAACTTGCCACCCGTCTCACCGTCTCACCTGTCAATATTTTTTACGCAGAAACAAAAATCAACCGAACATGGATTACAAGATTTCAACGTTTTATTTGATAAATTTATTTTTTAAATTTTACTGCAGTTCTTTAATTTTAGGGAATTACGGAATTTCTACCATATTTTCAAAATTAATGGCCAGTTGCACCTACACCACATTTATAGCTAATTTTAAATTCACAAGGTCCAATTAAAAAACAATAATACTTGACAGATAAATCTTATCTTAAATATAAAATTTCTCCAATGTATTTTAAAGACTTTTAGTCCAAAAGTCCGAACCAAAATTTCTATTTCTCTGGATTATAAAGATTGCAACATACATACATTATACATTCTATATGATATTAAATATTTAAGTATTTATTGTACTAAACTTTATGAAAAGTAAGAAAGTACCTATTTTTATGAAACAGTGAGTATTAATTTATTATTATTACATATTTACAATACAGGTATAATTCATTTTAAATTTTAAATCTGCGGTTTGAACTGGTTCGTTTTTACCACAATAACTTTATTTTAAATAATTTGGAAAACTATACCAGCACATTTTAAATAACATGCAGCATATTGCAAGCACATTCATTTTCAGTAAACAAAACTTTAAAATTATTAGTTGGATGAGGGCTGCTCATTTGAAATTCTTAAAATAATGGAAAACGGAGCCAACGCATTTAAATTAATATACAGCACATTGCAAGCATATTGTTCCAGCATACTTATATTTTAAATAAATTTTAATATTGGGGGACCAGATTAATGAATCTTGATCTTGAAACCAATACTCTTTAAACATCCGGCAATATATTTGCGTTATATTCAAAGCTTTATCGTATTATCGACGACGGCAATGTTAAAACAAACCAACAATTTTATCTGTCAATTACTTCACTATCAATTTGCATTATTATGGAAGGCTTTGATGTTATTATAGTTGTATATATCTAAAGTACTTATTAAGTTCGTAGATTATAATTTACTTACATATTGTTGTATAATCATAATGTAATAACAGTTGATAATATGGTAAAACAAAATTCAAGGCCATATACAAAAATAACAGTTTCCATAGTTACTTAGCTACGAAAATAAGCAATATCACATAATCTGTTCAACCCGTTCGATAACGTTATCGAATAGGTCATATTAAATAGTTTCAATTTTTGTTTCACATTTTAGCAGGTATATGTTGTCTTTCTGACATTTGATAAATTTTTTCCTGTCATTACGTATTTCGTGACAAATTTTATTATTCCATTAAAATGGACATACACGACATTAAAAGTGATTTCTCCACATAAATTAAAGTACCTAGTAAATTCCATGTTCGTGGTATCAGGGTTAGATTCAAAAAATCTGTAAGGAGGGCCAAATTCTAAAAAAAATTGTACAAGCGCACTGTTTTTTAATAAAAATGTAAAAATAGCGCCGTAGACAAAATTTCAATGACTGCTTCATTAAAAGTTAAGTTAATAAAAATTGAAAAATTTATTTATCTGTAATTTGTAAGGCAAACAACTTTTAAAGTAAAAATAGGTATTATCAAGAGAGGTCATGCTCCCCCTTGGATCCGCCCCGGCGTGGTATATTTTTTCTTCGTAAAATCAAACTTATGACAGTGACAGTTGATATCAAAATATATTAATGACTAAAATGTTTAATTTTTTTTTTTGGTCATGGGAAAAATAGTGTACCTGACTTTCTAGTGTCTATCGAATTTTCCGAACTCGACAAGCTTCGTGCGTCAAACATTCTCAGTCACACGATATCATTTCTCATTCACTTTCCTCGCTCATTATGTAATATATATTTGGAGATCCAAGCATCTGTAGCTCGCTTATTTAAAGACGACCTTTGGTGTCGCTCCTCTAATAATTAATTTTACATATCCTTATAGGAAATTTTCCGACGAATCTAATGGTGTTAATCGCCGTTTTCTATTTTACTGCGTTTATTCAAAATCCACAATTTTCAAAAAATTACGACTTTCTGTCTACAACACATTTTTTAACTTTAACTTCTTATATCTCTAGTATTTTTTATGATAACTTAAAAATTCTTTTTGCTTTTTATTCATTTAAGTATTTCCATCGTACTGAAGTAAGAAAATTGCAATTTCATTTACGATTTTGCAGTGTAATTTTCAGTGAGCGTACAGCTATGGTAATCTTAAGAGATAGACCCATACATACTGCGACAAAGTTATAGTACAAGAATCAAAGAAAATTTTGTTCTTGAAAATTTTTTCATAAAATGTACCAGTTCTGAGAAAAACGAATATATAAATAAAACTTCTTTTGTGCTGGCGTTCGCGCGGCCCCCAGTCATGAGTTTAGCCGTTAGCCTGTGCTGTGATGCAGTCAAACGTTTGTATTTTTATATTATTTTAGTTTAGTTTTAAGGAATTTTTCACATCATTATTGTATAATAAACAATAATTTAATGAATCCTTTTAGATTAGAATTGGTATAATGTAATATAAATTATTAAAATAATTTGAAATGCAGTAGGTACACAATTAAATACAAAACTATAATTCTACCCTATTAAATTATTCCACTAAGTATTTTCACATTTTCCTTCACACATAGAGCGTACAGTATAATATAATTTTATTTTTGATACATTTACACCTACTAGTAGCTAGTAGGTATATTTAACTTTACATTTAGAGTATAAATTAGATATATTATAAAGCGGTTTTGGTATAAGTGAATTATTATCTATTTTCGATTCCGCGGTTGTAGGTTTATAATTGGGTTCTATCAGTGAGTATGAGTACTCACTGGTTCTATGATACTTTTAAATATTTCAATTTGATAAACTGCTCTTTTTAAATGAAATTTGAATGCGTTTTCTGTTTGTGGAAAATGTGTAAAACGCTTGTTTTGTATGTATTTTTTTTCCTATATTAAATTTATAACTTACAGTACCAACCAGTTAATACGTACGTTGATGGTGACCGGACAAAACAGAACAATGAAAAAACAGAACATGAAAAAACAGAACATGAAAAAACAGAACATGAAAAAAGAGAACATGAAAAAACAGAACAGTGAAAAAACAGATCAATGAAAAAAGAGAACAATGAAAAAACAGAACACTGAAGAAACAGAACAATGAAAAAAGAGAACAGTGAAAAATCAGAACACTGAAAAAACAGAACATTGATAAAACAGAACATGAAAAAACAGAATATGAAAAAACAACAATGACAAAACAGAACTCGAGGAGGGTTTTGTTAGCATAGATTAGTTTATGTCAAAAAAACGGAGTTCTGTTGGACTCAAGGAGGGTTTTGCTAGTATTAATTAGTATATGTCAAAAAAACGGAGTTCTGTTGGACTCAATTAGGGTTTTGTTAGTATTAATTAGTTTATGTCAAAAAAACGGAGTTCTGTGGGAATCAATTAGGGTTTTGTTAGTATTAATTAGTTTATGTCAAAAAACGGAGTCCTATTGGACTCAATTAGGGTTTTGTTAGTATTAATTAGTTTGTCAAAAAACGGAGTTCTGTTGGGCTCAAGAAGGGTTTTGTTAGCATCGATTAGTTTATGTCAAAAAAACGGAGTTCTGTTGGACTCAAGAAGGGTTTTGTTAGCATCGATTAGTTTGTCAAAAAAAACGGAGTTCTGTTGGACTCAAGAAGGGTTTTGTTAGCATAGATTAGTTTATGTTAAAAAACGGAGTTCTGTTGGACTCAAGAAGGGTTTTGTTAGCATAGATTAGTTTATGTGTTCTGTTTTTTCATGTTCTGTTTTATCAATGTTCTGTTTTTTCAGTGTTCTGTTTTTTCACTGTTCTGTTTTTTCACTGTTCTGTTTTTTCACTGTTCTGTTTTTTCACTGTTCTGTTTTTTCACTGTTCTGTTTTTTCACTGTTCTGTTTTTTCATTGTTCTGTTTCTTCAGTGTTCTGTTTTTTCGTTGTTCTCTTTTGTCATTGTTCTGTTTTTTCATGTTCTGTTTATTCATGTTCTGTTTTTTCATGTTCTGTTTTTTCGTGTTCTGTTTTTTCATTGTTCTGTTCTTTCATGGAATCGTACGTTGATAATAGTAAATTTGCAATATCACTTTCAGAAACTGTATGTTTGTTACTGAAATGATGTAGGTACCTTGTTGAATTGAAATGTATTTTTAATTTTTATACAGCCATATGGACGTTTCCAATTTCTGTGTTTGGGGAAATAAGAATTATTGTGCCACAATTAAAATATGAAACTACACTAAAATTTGCAGCAGCGAAAATTCTTGTATCAGCTTCTTCTTGATTAGAAATTTTGAAATCAGGTATTATACATACATGTTGATGTATTAAACCGAAATACTACCTTCGTCTTGCAACATTCCAGTTGTAACAATAATTATATCATTGTCATAAGCTTTTGCTTACTTAATTATTTATAAATAATTTTCCATTCAGGTAAAGGTAAAAATTCTTGAATTTCATATACATCGGATGTTTTATTTGAACGTCTAATTATTTCGGAATATTTTATACTAACTTTTCATTGTCATACATGTCATATCTACGATATCTTCAACTAAAACTAAAATGTTTAGACTCTGTCTGCTACTAAGAATATGAACTTAGTTCCTTTGTGAAGCATAATACCTATTCTAATCTAAATGGGTTCATTCATTTATTGTAAACCTCAGCTAAAACTAAACCAAAATAATACATAAATATAAATCAATTATTGGAGTGTTTATTTTTCTGCCATCAGCGACAGACAAACGTCTGACTGCAGCACAGACACGGGCAAACGGTCAAACTCATGACTGCGGGCCGCGCGAACGCCAGAACAAAAGAAGTTTCATTTTTTTATACATTCGTTTTTCTCAGAACTGGTACATTTTATGAAAAAATTTCAGGTACAAAATTTTCTTTGATTCTTGTACTACAACTTTGTCGCAGAATGTATGGGTCTATCTCTTAAGATTACCATAGCTGTACGCTCACTGAAAATTACACTGCAAAATCGTAAATGTGCCATGTCTGTTTTTAGTTTTTAAATGTTTTCATTACTGTACAAACAATGAAATTTCAATTTTCTTACTTCAGCACAATGAAAATACTTAAATGAATAAAAAGCAGAAAGAATTTTTAAGATATCACAAAAAATATTAGAGATATAGGAAGTTAAAGTTAAAAAATGTGTTGTAGACAGAAAGTCGTAATTTTTTTGAAAATTGTGTATTTTGAATAAACGCAGTAAAATAGAAAACGGCGATTAAGACCATTACATTCGTCGGGAAATTTCCTATAAGAATATGTAAAATTAATTTTTAGAGGAGCGACACCAAAGTATAGTGCACGATACAGAGGTCTGGATCTTCTACTAATAGTAGCAAATTAGCAATCCAGTCAATTATATTGAAAGGAGACCTCAAAAATGAGTTATTGCCATGAAAAAAGTTTTCAAAAAGTTAATAGTTCTTTAAATATTTGAGATTTTACGTATCGATACATCTACGTCACAATAATGTGTTTCACGTGTATTCTTACTTACAGTAATAAAGAAACTACCAAATTGTATTTTATATTTTGTAACATTTAGAAAAAGTTGATTTTAAATGAGTACATTTTAATTCCGGCCCCATGGTTTGAGAAGATTATCGTACATTAATGACCCCTATTAATGCATGATTTTTTTAATCAACGATTTTTTTTTATTGCGTTCAATACACGTAGGTAATATAGTTATATTAGCTACCCGTAAGTTGTAAAAAATGGTAGGTAAATAGAAGAAAACGAAATGATTTTGACAGTTCTAGCTAATAATATTCACGTAATATTGATGCTAAGCAATATCAATTGTGACTAACCAAATATATTTGTCATGAAATGAAATTAGTTCTCCAAATTAAAAAGGTATGATCAACGGAAAAATATTGTAACTAACTCTTGTGTTAATAAGCGATTAATAATCTCGACATTTAAGGCGTTCGCTTCAATCACGCGTTAAATGTGTCAATTATTAATCGCCCTCATTAACACACCAATTAATTCATTTTATATGCATTGTATACCAGTGATCGTCCTAAAATTGTTATATTTATAAAGAAATATTGTAATATTAATGCTGGTAGTGCCATCTGTTATCATTGCCGCATATTAATTACTATTATTTATTACTATTAATTCATTTTACATGCATTGTACTAGTGATCGTCCTAAAATTATTATATTTATAAAGAAATGTTAATATTAATACTGGTAGTGCCATCTGTTATCATTGCCGCATATTGAGTCAAGTGTATATGCTTCCATCTATTTGTAATTCTACGTAATACTGGAAACAGAATACTACTATCGTGGTTTTCTCGTCTTGCTCCATCTATATTCGGATTGTATAACAAATGTATTTTTAATATAATGAACTATATTATCGACATTTTGCTTCCCAAGCAAGCGCTTGACTGACGCTTGACAACTGTCAAAATATTCAGTTTCAATAGGTTATAAATTTATAACCTTTTCGCTAAAATAACATAATTCGTTATAAAAATCAGTTTACTTTATATCAGGTTATTATAAATGTGGTATGTCGTAATACCAATATCTAATTCAAATACATGTTTTGTTATAGTTACGCAGTTAACCTAAAACCATGGCTGTAGTAGTAGAAACAACTTTAGGGGATATAACTATCGATCTCTATATTAACGAACGTCCGAAGGCATGCCTGAACTTTCTTAAGCTGTGTAAAATAAAATACTTCAACTTTAATTTATTTCATACCGTAAATCAAGGATTTATTGCACAAACTGGAGATCCAACAGGTTCAAGAATAGGCGGTGAATCAATTTGGGGCGTTATGGAAGGACCTTTGAAACGTTATTTTGAGGCAGAAAATACTCCACGTATTAAACATACATCTACAGGACTTGTATCTTTTGTTGGAGATAAAGACAGTATGATTGGTTCACAATTTTTTATAACATTAGCTCCAGATTTAACTTATCTAGATGCGCAACATTGTGTATTCGGAGAAGTAACAGAAGGTTTCGATGTTTTAAGATTATTAAATGAAGCGATATGTGATAGTGATCACAGACCATATCAAGATATACGTATAACACATACTGTAATCTTGGAAGATCCATTTCCAGATCCAGAAAATTTAAGAGTTCCAGATGCTTCTCCAGAACCGACTGCAGAAAGACTGCAAGGAGGTCGTATTGCCCCCGATGAAGAAATTGATGAAACAGAAGGAAAAACAGTTCAAGAAGTACAAGAAATTATTGCTCAAAAAGAAGCGAAAGCAAGAGCCACCATTTTAGAAATGATTGGAGATATACCTGATGCAGATATGGCACCACCAGAAAATGTTCTTTTTGTTTGTAAATTAAATCCAGTTACAAATGATGACGATTTAGAAATTATATTTAGTCGCTTTGGAAAAATTAAATCTTGTGAAGTAATAAGAGATAAAAAGAGTGGAGATTCATTACAGTACGCGTTTGTTGAATTCGAAGAACAGAAATCTTGTGAAGATGCGTATTTCAAAATGGATAATGTTTTAATAGATGACAGAAGAATTCATGTTGACTTTTCTCAGAGTGTGGCTAAAATAAAATGGCACGGTAAAGGTCGAGGAGTAACACATTATAATGAAAGAGGTGAAAAAGAAAAAGATGATCCTAAAAACGATATTGGGAATGGTAGATATCGTAAAAGAGAAAATCGTGAATCGCCAACACGTAAATTGAATAATAAACGAGAGGATAGACCTGAGTCCGGAGACAGATATGAAAACGGTAATTTCAGAAATAGAAATTTCAATTTTAGGCAAAATCAAAGAGATAGGAGGGACGAAAGATTTCGACCAGATAATCGAAATAAAATTCAAAATCATAATCAAGAAAATAGAAGACAGCGAAGTAGTTCAAGAGAAAATGAACGATCTAGAAGAAATAGGTCGAGATCTGTTGAAAATAATAGAGCAAAACAAGAACTCACAGATTATACAAAAAGGGACGATTTAAGTAGATCCAGAAATAATCAAAGATCGAGGCAAATAGAAAACGATTATAAAAAGAAAGAGCGGAGCAGATCTAGAGAATATAAAAGATCAAGACAAAGAAATATGTCGCCAGATCAAAAAGATTATAGAAGAAAACAAGAACGAAGTAGATCTAGGTCAAGAAATAATCAAAGAACAAATCAAGTGGAAAGAGAATATAAAAGAAGAGAAGAAAGAAGTAGATCTAGGGAAAATGATAAAACTAAAAGAAATTTTTCACCAGCAGATAGAAATTATAAAGGAAAACAGATGAGAAATATATCAAGATCTCAAGAATATAATAAATCTAGGCATAGGAATACAGCACTTGAGGAAAAAGAAAATAGAAAAAAATTAGAGAAAAATAAAAATTTTGAAAAAGAAAGTTCCGAAGAAGAAGTGAAAAAGAAAAAGAAGAGTAAGAAAACGAAAAAGGACTCGTCTTGTGATGATAGCAGTTCACAAGATGATACACCAGTCAAGAAATCTAAAAAATCGAAAAAGAAAAAATCAAAAAGGAAGAAACAGCAAGAAAGTAATTCTAATTCAGAATCAGATTTTGAAGAAGAACGGAAGAAGGACAAAAAGAAGAAAAAAAAGAAGTCTAAAAAGTATGACAGTAGTAGCGACAGCGAATCTGATAGTGACAGTGATGTACCGAAAAAGAAAAGGAAGCATTAATAAGTAGTACAAATCTAATTAATTTTAACATAATTATTATATAAATTATGAAATTTCAATTTTGTATACATAAATTGTGTAAAATAAATTTATAATAATGGCTATTATTCAAATATATTTTTACTTATTCATTAAATTCATATTTCAATTTAACTCTAACATTAGTAGGTACTTAATAATAATAATAATATTTTTGCGGTTTTCAAATCCTGGACAATTCCTTTTCAATGTATCTCAGAATTTAGATTCAGACCATGTGCAATATAGTTTTCTTTCTTTGCAATAATCCGAAAATATGAGACAAATAACATACTTTTCTACTTGACTTATAATACATTAAATTTCGAGAAATGTTGACTCATACTATACTTCTCATGAATTTATTGACGATTATTACGAAAACTACCCATGGAGAACGTCTTCAACACTGGAATATTATAAACTAGAAAATTCAAGAAGAGAATATTCTTGACAGGAATCATAAAAATCACGAAACCCCAAGCTAAGGAAAATTCATTCACAAAGAAAACATTAATAGAAAAGACATATCTGGAATACTGGAATCAAGTAAACACAGAAACTTTACTTGGCGGCCAAACCTGAAGTTGGCTGCAAGCTGTCAGCTGAACAACGCGTTGTGGCCGTTTAAAAAACGAGTTCTGTTGGACTCAAGAAGGGTTTTGTTAGCATAGATTAGTTTATGTCAAAAAAATGGAGTTTTGTTGGACGCAAGAAGGGTTTTGTTAGCATAGATTAGTTTATATATTAGCCAGAATCCGATTTTTTCCGCAGCCATATTTTTTCCAGTTTTGAATATTCCTTTACATGCGTTTTCTGCATCAATCAGATTCCAGATTTGAATTTTCTATGAATGCAGTTTTTATGTAAGCATTTTCTTGTCTCTGAATTTTCGTTTGTTTTATGATTCCGGGCAAGAATTTTCTTGTACTTGAATTTTCTAGCTCTGAGTTTTTTAGATTTGAGTAGGCACCCCCAACGAGCATAGAATATTATAGAGCTGGCATGTGTACGATACGCAGTGGTCCAACTTCCCCCCACTCCTATCACTCTCAGCGTTTCAATGTTGGTTTGTTTGCAATTGTCGCGGTTAAACCATATGAATTATTAAAATTTTATTCATGTGTTATATTTGCAGGATTTATTGCAAGACAATTAACAGGGAAATTATGTTGTGAAGAATGTGTGGCGGATATCTGCAGAGATAGAAGCTCAGATTTCTCCTTAATTAATATAAAAAATAGAGGAAACAATTTTTCGATAATCATTAAATTTAGGGACCAAAGCTTTCAACGATTTAGACGCGTTATTGCGAAAATTGTTAGCGAGTTGTGTGCAATGTTCATTTTTTTTTCAAATTCCGAACATTTGCATGAAACTGGATGTGATTCACACTTTGTTTGGCTCATTGAAGCAATCGGACAGAAGTATTTTAAAATAAGAATAAAATCACACCTAAACACATTATCACACAAATAAAATCCGGCAACAGTTTAATAAACTTGTTTTATTTAAAGGTCAGTAGGTAATAATAAGCATATCGTATGATAGGTGATTGATTTGATTTAATATTTATATTTTTATTTAGTTTAAAATGTTTATTAATATGTAATCTTTGCTAATAATTGTTAATACTTATTTTTGATATTGTATTTTTGTGCAAATCAAATATTATTTATTTTCTGTAAGTACTTCTTATTAAAGTAACACGAACATTAGTTTAATATCTTAATTTACGCCAGGTAAGTATAATATTTCAATTATTTTAATAAATAAACGTGATAATAAAATATTTTTAAACATTCTTATTGGTAACAGAAGTTAATAACTACAAGCCTAACATATTTTAAAGTATTTTATTTAATAAATAAACGAATTCTGCATTCGATGCACTGCATTCGATGCACTGCACAGTTTACTGCGTAACGCGCTTGGTTTGGAGTGATAGGAGTGGGGGTAGCTTGGCCCATTTCAACGTTCGCCGCACGGCTGCTTGTCAGCTCTATAAATATTCTATGCTCGTTGGGCACCCCTACCCATGTAGCTATGTGTTATGATTGCCTTATCTTAATGTTTTTGATTTCTTACAATTTCCTTGAAATTAATATTTTATATTCTGCTTAAACAAAATTAACATCGTATACGAAAATTTGCAAGTTCAAAATAAATATTTCTTTTTGAAATATTTAAATTGAGATCCCAGAGCACTAGTAAAAATGATATAGTCATGGCCAGTTCTGTGACTTAAGTATCGTCGCAAGCGAAACATTTATGAAGCTCTCCAGCACCATCCCTATTATTCAATAAACTACTCTATTATTCTTACATAATTTTACCCACGATATTACCTGGATTTGGAGAAAATTATTTCCACAGTTTTGAATTTAAAATAGTTGTTTTAATATTAAATTTCATTATACCTATCCTTTGGCCATAATCTTTCATAAGATTTTTTTACCTCTCGCCTCATATTCTATAAAAGAGGTATTGTGATGGATCTAAATTTTCGAATGTAAGATTTTGGCAGATAAGCACGTTTTAGTGTCTCTAGAATACGAATTACACATTTTTGAGATGATGTCTGTGTGTGTGTGTTCGTACGTTCGTTCGTTCGTTTGTATGTTACAATTTTTTTCGGAAACGCTAACTCGAAAAATTTAAAACATTTAAATACCAAATTTAATATCTAAGGTTTAAATACGATTTTCAATAGACCAATTGCATTTTGGTACCAATTCATAAACCGGAAGTAAGACTTTTCATATAGAGCAATATGATTTTTCTTAAATTATCTTGATAAATAAAGCATGTTTCTACGAGAGCTTGGAAGGGTCATAGAAAATAATATTTATTCTTGATATTTCAACTTTAATCTTGAAATTTCAACTTTTTAAAAAGGTGAATTTCAACTTTTTTCTTGAAATTTCAACTTTTTAAAAACGTGAAATTTCAACTTTTCTTGTGCATGGGTATTATAAAGCAGATTACAACCCAATAAAGTTGGCACCTCCACTTTGCGCAAACTAAACAAAATAAATTAGGACTAATTTGTACCAAAAAATTTAGAATTTGTACCCACGCCAGTTAGCCGGAATACCGCTATGAATAGTAGAGGTGCTAACTTTATTAAAGACACACCCTCACTCGCACTAATATCATTGAATTATGGTCCACTGTCGCGATTTAATTTAAGGGAAAAGAGTACCCTACGTTCTGAATGTTTCGAGCGTAGCTAATTTGTACAATAATTTTGTTATAAAAAAATGTGTTTATTGCAAAATTTCACTTTTATTAAAAAGGGTCTTCGGAATGCAACCGATTTTTGTGCAAATTAATAAGAATTTTTATCAAAAATAAACACATTTTTGTATCCTTCTTGAGTTCTGTTCTAACATACTACGTTTTTTGATAAAAATTCTTATTGATTTGCACAAAAAATGGTGCATTCCGAAGGCTTTTTTTAATAAAAATGAAATTTTGGAATAAACAAATTTGTTTATAACAAAAGTATTGTGGGTACAAAATAGTCTTAAATTAGATCGTGACAGTCGACCATAATTCAATGATATTGGTGAAAGTGGGCATGGTGTCTTTATTAAAGTTAGCACCCCCCTCCCCCCAACTTTCATAGCGGTATTCTGGTTAACTGGCATGGGTACAAATTCTAAATTTTGTGGTACAAATTAATCCTAAATTATGATACTTTTTACTTCCTTGTACAGAGTAAAAAGGAAGTATTGTATAATCGCGAAAAATTTCGGTTTTCAAATTTTGATGGAAATATCCGTTTTGACCTTTTCTGAATCCATTATGACAAGTTTCGTCGTGCCGTCTGTAAATTTTGTATTTAGGACTGTTATAGCATCTAGTTATACACCTCCTATTTTTGGTTTCAATCTACAAACCGGAAGTAGTACTTTTTCAAATATTTCGATAAATATTTAATTTAAGACAAATTTTTTTATTTTAAATAAAAGATTATGTGATTGTTACCTACAATCGGTATTTTATAAATATTTTTGTATTAACATTTAAGAATAATATTATAGTATATTATATATTGGGGGACTAAAGTGCATGATTTAATCCTGAGGGTGAAGTTTATTTCCCGAGCCAAAGGTGAGGGAAATAATCACCTACCTGAGGGATTAAAGGTACTTTAGTCCTGTGGTATATACGCTATTTTTTGCACTTCATCCTCAAACGAATGCAAAATAGCTTAAAAGAATACACATTTTGTAATTTTGACAGTAAATTTTATGACAAATATTTATATTATTACCATAGATACTCTGTAACAAATAGCACGTATTTACTTGACAACGGGCTTAATTAATTCAATTCCTTGACAATAACGGTATTAAATATGAGAAATAATCCCTTGGGATCAAATTAAGAACCTTAGTCCCTAAAAATAAAGACTAAAGAACAGTTTTAGTCCCGGAAGTGCAAAAAAAATGTATATATTTATAATTTAGTATTTCGGTATCTTGTAGTCCATGATCGATTAACATTTGTTACTATATACGTAAAATTTAAATGATTATGACATGACAGTGACAATAGTAAAATATGCTTTATATCTTCTTCTGCAGTTTAAATAAAATGACTAAAATATATTTGTGAGTATAGTAGCAGTAGTAGTAGTACTTATATATTAACATATTTGTATAATAAGTTAAAAGAATAAAGTAGGTATGGCGGGCGGTCTTGTGGTGGCCACGTCAGATTTTTTAAATATTATTCTACATTTTAGTTATTAAGAAAACTATGAACAGTTTAATAGGCGTACAAGGAAGTCATGTGGTGTCCGTCAGATTTTTTAATTTGCGTAAAATGGGGGTGCCAACTTGATTGGGTTGCAATCTGCTTCATAATACTCATGTGCAAGAAAAGTTGAAATTTCAAGAATAAAGTTGAAATTTCAAGATTAAAGTTGAAATATCAAGAATAAAATATTATTTTCTATTACCCTTCCAAGCTTTCGTAATACGCAAATTAAAAAATCTGAAGTGGCCTGCACACAACCTGCCGCCGTATCTAGACTTATAAACAAATGTATAGGTATACGTATACAATCCGGTGTCTCTACAAATAAAAATCTAAAATATTCAAACACAGAAATTTGCATCACCTGAATCAATAGATTCTTTCACAGGCAAACTCTTCTGTGTTGAAGGCATCCTCCGTTCAATTATTACATTTAATATCTTACTTATGACTTATATGGCGCTAGTATGTCAACTTGTCGCCCGTCTCACCTGTCAATATTTTTTACACAGAAACAAAAATCAACCGAACATGTGTCCAGGCAATGAAGACCTAAAAAGACCAAATAGCGGAAATAATTCATGTAGAAGCCAATTTTGGCACAGTTGTAGGGGAAGGTGTCCTTAACAACATACTAAAAGTACTGAGGGGTGGGGGTGGAGCTAAGGGTGGGGAAGGTCTCTAAAGGTCCCTTTTTTCAGTTTTTCGTTAATAACTCGAAAACTACTGCCTCTATCGAAAAAATTAATCTACATAAAATTCTCTACAAAAAAGGTTCTATACACGAAGTAGGTAATGTGAATTTGTTTGACAAAAAGACTAATGATTAATGAATAACAGAAATAATAATAAAATCTAAAAGTGCATGTTGAATGTTAGTATAGTAAAAGTAATTATTACGAAAAGAAAGCAGAAACATATTTATTTGAATTGTAAAATAAATTATAAAGCTAGAATTTCAATAAATATTCAAACAAATTTCCTCCCTCTGTCAACCAGTAGCCTAAACGATTGTAAAATCCAGTTCTATTATTACTTAACATTTGTGGCGTAATTGTTGCAAATGCATCTAAAATTTACAGTTCTTCCAGAGTTGTCGCTCTTTCTTCTTGACAACTATAAATTTTAGATTTAATATAACACCACAAGAAAAAATCTTGGGGGAGCTAAGTCCACAGACCTATCTGACCAAGGAATAATTATTCCACGGGTAAAATAAAAATTTCAATAATATGACAGCTACTTTGACAATGACAGTACTCCACATATCAAGATGCCTAGCACGATAACTCAATAAATTGTCATATATTTCCCTATGTTCGCATTTCACCTCCACCAACCTGTATAACGCAATAATGCAATTTTGATAGTAAATTAATTTCAATTATTCTGTTTCTATCACAGTAATGATAATGAAACTAGTGGCACTCAACATGTTTTTTTAAAGTAAACCACTGTTAATTTTACGAATTTTTAAAAAATTATTACTCTTCCGCGCTCTAATTTAGTTTTTAGGCCATATTTTATCATAAAAAACCATCTTCTAACCATGTTCCCTATTCAACATTCCGTCCATAATTTAAAGAAGACACATTATGTAATAATTTTTACAAGGAAACTTTGACAAATTTGTATATTTTTTATCATAGATATTCTGTAACAAATAGGTAGCACGTATTTACTACTTGACAACGGGATTAAATAATTCAATTTTTTAACAACGGGAATAAATATGAAAATTAAACACTTGGAAACACAAAAATAAAGAGAAAGGAAGAAAATATTTAAAAAATTGTACAACAAAAGTGTATTGTAAATTTTATTTATTCAAATATTATTTTTATGAAATATCTGCTGGACACTGGAATCGTAACACTCGTATAAGTTATGTACATACATATTTTATAAACCATTTAATACAAAATATGAACAACTTTTGGTAGATTTACTTTAGCAAGACCACATTTATTTAAATTTGATATTACCTTACATTTTCAAAAATATTTAGAAAAGCATTTTGGTATCCCTTAGTTTCATCACACTTCAATTCCAGTTTAGGATATTGTTGCACTGCTTCAGTATACACGTCATACAGCTCTTCAGTTAGGTCTTCATCATACAGACACTCGTGAGGGTCTTCCGAACTAAAGACGCACACAGGACGTTGGCCTTCCAAGTAGTCCTGATCGCAAATGCGAGTTATATTCCTTTTATTTATCAATTTCGTTAACTGTATATGACAAGGACACTGGAAAGGATTCCCGGCGTATGTGATGTACTCTAGATTTGGAATCCGTAAGAATAACGCTCTGTTTATATAAGTTAGCTGATTATTATGTACAGTTAAATAAATCAGGTTTTTCATACCGAAGTACGGGAATATGCGCGGTTCTAGTGATCGAATTTTGTTGTTTGAAATATCTACTGATTTTAAGTTAAGAATATTGTTAAAAGAACCTGATTTGATTACATTAATTTGGTTTAAATCTAAATTCAATTTTTCTAAATTTGGAATCGAGGTAAACATATATTTATTAATTTCACTTATGTAGTTGTTTGATAAACTTAGAATTCGTAATGTGTCACTTCCTCCAAAATACAATTCTGTATTAAAAGTTGTCAACAAATTTCCTCTTAAGCTAACTTCAATTAAGTTAATCATATTCTCGAAAGCGTTTTCAGCGATATATTCAATCCGATTATTACTTATGAACAGTTTATGTATATTGGTATTGTCAAATATACCTCTTTTAACTTCAGTCAAAGAATTATTATGTAAATTAATAAGTTCAATTTTAGGAAGATCTTTGAATGCTCCTAAATCAATTGTTTCAATTTGATTTTGCATTACGTATAACTCCAACAAATTTGGAGTTAATGTCAACATATCTGTTGTAATTTTGTATAAATTGTTATTTAATAAAAACAATTTATCAAGAGTATATAAGTCAGATGTAAATGAGGTAAATATATTATCGTTTAAAGAAAGTGCAATTAATCGATTCATATTTGCAAAGGCTTTTTTGCCAATTTTGACGATTTTGTTTCTGTTTATACTCAAGTCTCTAATATTAGTATTACTAAATAAATCATCTTGTAATTCTTCTATTTTGTTACCAGTTAACACAAGGTAATAAATAAAAGGCAGCTTTTCGAATAGTCCCGGTTGCACATATTTTAAGTCTGACTCGTTAATTAATAAAGTTCCAACTGGTAAGTTGTCGAAAACACCACTAGGTATTTCGTGCGTTTTTAAGTAAAATAATCTAAGCACATCAAGTTTATGTAATCCATTGAATGAACCTTGTTCGATGCTTTCTACGTTCTGACATTCGAGATAAGCAACGTTTGGAGCTTTTATAAAATTATCCTTTCTTAAATGAAGGCAATCAAATATTTGTAGACTAGACCAAGTTTCATTTGCTTCTTGAAGTACTTCTTCCAAATTTGAACACTGCCATGATTTGTAACTATCAGAATACCAGCACGCTGATCCGGAATTGATAATAATTATTAGGAAAATGTACAGGGCACAATATTGAATCATATTGCACTTTGTAAGTAAACTGAAATAAATTAAAACATTAATACTAGTACAATATTATTATAATTAAGGTAGGTATACCCATAGGACATTCAGAAAAAATGGAAAGAAAACGTATTTTAAATGCGATCATTTTACAAAATTTATCAAAGAAATGTAGTTTCTAACAATAACACAGTCCCGTTTTTTATTTTAGACCTCTAATTTAGCAATAAAGTCAATTCCGAAAATTGCAGTTCAGTGTCTCGCTTAATTTAATTGCAAATTTATCAAGAGTAATTACACAAGAGCTTTTTATTTTGCTGGATAAATTTATGTTTGTATTGAAACCTTATTGTCTTGCAACTTGAAAAGAAGAAAAATTGTTTAATAAAATCACGACACCGTAGGTGGAGTGATTTTATTTTGAAACAATTTTTCGAGTCAAATTGCTGTCAGGTGACAAGGTTGGAATGTCAAATATAAATTTATTTGGAGGAAATAAAATGCTCGAGTATTATTCAATGAGATAATTTAACGACTCTTTTGGTTCTTCTTCACAAATATTCCCAAAATCTAATCATTTTGCTGACACATATTAGAAATATGAAGCAAATGACATTTTATTGTTTTGTGTTGTTGCTAAGAAAAAGGTAAATAAGCTTTTATCACTTGCAAAAAGATACTTTCCTTTTTGTCCGCTGCCAAAGCGATAAAATTGTGTTTGGTTTGGCTATGGCATACTTAATACAGGTGTAGAATTATCAGTAATAATATAACAAGAGAGTGAGAATAAATTGAAAAAAATTTGACATATAGGTTTATCGAACTCTGGAGATATATTAATTATTAGATTATTTTTTGACTGACAAAAATTTAAAAAGGGGAACCAAAAAACCAGTCGTTTTCTCCTATTTTGATGCTCAATAAAGACAAAAAGTTACAAAAACATACATAATTATGAACATAATTACCAAAGTAAACATTACAAACAAAACATAATTAACAAATTTAAGTACCTATATATTTAAATTAAAAACTAGTAGGTACAATTAAAAACGCAGTTATTGAATATATTTCGAGCTTCACTTTATTTATTGTATCCAAACCAAATTTATTTGCAATTTGGAAATAGAAATCATACCAACAGTAAGGTTTTTATACCAAAACAACCAGGAGTTTGCCAAGCTGGATTTGGAGTTAGAAACACACAATCAGTTTTAATATTTTCTGTGTGTTTACTAAGAAGTTTTTTTGTAAAGACGAACAGGACAAATATCTGGATTTGTTATATTCGGAGTCAATCATTAACTCATAAAAGGAATGAGTTGAAAATTTAATATTTATTTGACATTTTCGAAACAAACAGGATTGGCTAAAAGGTGCACACGTGACAAACAATAAAGCATTTCATTGGTTATAAGAAACGTCAAAAAATAATCGAAGTTATTATAAAAATAATTAGTTACCTTTCTTTGCATTAAGATATATGTTGTGAATTTAATAAATACAGCCGCACTGATAACCAGGATGTATATTTTAATTTCCAGAATGGTTTGTTATGACTGTTCTCACTGTTGATGACCAACTACTAAAGACAAGGTCAAAAACTATTTATATAATATATAAGCAATGTCTGCGTCAGTTGGAAAATCTGTTCTACTAAATGTATGTACAGTAATGTTCAGAAATAATGCCCAGAAGCCCCACTCCAGAGCCGACAATTTATGAAAAATTCGATATACGTTCGATTGAGTGAGGGTGATGAGAGATAAGTAGCAAAGGAAAGGTATATTGCTTCTATTCCAAGAAAATAGAACCAAATTTAGAAGTATCCTCTTTACCTGAGAAGCAAGAAAATACCTTGACTTAGAATTTCGTCAAGTGTATGAAATCCAAATGAATTTTGAACCAGAGAGTTAAACTGTAACTTACAATGTAAGAAATAAAAATGTTTAGATTTTTGTTTCAGTTTTAATCTGATTTAATTAACAACTCTAATTAAATAAATAATTTTTTCAATACCTGCATCGAAAACGCCACCTTTCGTCCCTATTATTAGGGACGAAAGTGAGGTATTTCTGACCGGTCAGTAATATTCCTCCCTGGGCAGTAAAAGTAGTTTTCCTCCCGATTTATGCGGGTATCCACTTTATTTTTTCTCCTTAGGGAGGAAAAGTACTTTTTCTCTCGCCTTATGCGGAAATCCACTTTATCTTTCCCTCCCTAGAGAGAAAAAATACTTTTCCTCCCGCTTTATGCAGGATTCCAAAATATATTATTTAGATTATTTTTAATTATTATTAGAGATATAACGAATAGTAAATGTGCCGAATAACGAATATAATGTATGATTGTCTGTCGAATAACCGAATATTTAGCGAATATTCTGCACCCTTATGGCGCCAAAAAAAAGATAAACTTACATCGAATGCAGATAATCTTCTTTTTTACTCCATAATTTTCCGCTTTTTAATTTTAATAACGAATAGTTAATCATTTTTATTCGAAATGAATTTTGAACCAGAGAGTTAAACTGTAACGACCATTTTTTGTGATTTTATGTTGATACACCTTTGTTTATATATATTTTTTTATATTTATCTTATTTTACGTTCTTTTTTGTTTATTCGACGATCATAACTGTGATATTTCTTTGCATATGGTACTTTTTGTTTTTTACTTTTGACGACCATTTTTTGTAATATTTATTTATTTGAATATAAGATTTATAAAAATATATCGTTATAATGTAATTAAATTACATTATTCTTAAATATGTTTTATTATTAATTTACCTATTATTGTTTTTATATTACAAAGTTTAGAAATAGATATATGTAAATATAAAAAGCATCGTTTAATTATTTTTTTATGATAATTCTTAACGCATAATTTAATTTGAGTTACTTCACTACAATATGTTTTATAAATAAATAGATATGAATTAATGAGTTCTTATTTTAATGCAGAATTTTGACAATACTAGTGATTCAATAAGAAAGTATCAATCCGAGGTATCATCGAAAGTAGTGAATCCTAATTTACAAAATATTTCAAAATCTGAAGCCTCTGTTTACCGTAGCTAATGTTGTTTTTCCGAGAAAATTGGGAATATAGCTATCTTTTGCTTTGTATCTTCTGCCTCTGTTCATCAACGACTGCAGACGTATTTCGAATTTTTCATAAATCGTCAGCACTGGAGTAGGGAGTCTGGGCATTATTTCCGAACATTACTGTACCTACAGTAGCAGAGGATTAGTTTTCGGAAGACTCCCCACTACAAGTACGATTTCTGCTCTAAAAATCGACGGACGTAGCTATAGCAAAAATAATAAACTTGTCTTGGATAAACCCACGATAAACCTACTAGTTATATCCCATTTAGAAAAGTTTGAGGCAATTTGAAATCTTACTACCTGTGTGAATTTGGATCAATTTTGTTGCAAACGAATTTGAGTGTATATCCCATTCTTTACCTGTTTCACTGATAACAGTAAATCCGAGTTCACTTCTTCATTTGAAATATTTTAATTAAATTACAGATTTAAGTAAAATATGATCTTTGGCAGAATTTGCGAAACATAGTATTTTCCGTTAGACTAAGTAATCATCACAATGGGCGACTTGAATGAACAAAACAAAAAATTTCAAACAGTGTTAAATTTAAGGCAAATTTAATATTGTTGAGGTGTAGAAGAAAGCTTAAGAGATCCAGTGGCGCAGCCAAGGGAGGGGCTAAGGGGGCTATAGCCCCACCCCCTTGGCACATGCATTTATTTTACATTATATTATTTACTTATAATAAAATACAATATGTAAATTATAATTATATCAGAACAAGAATTTTTGCTGTTAGATACAATAAAGAGAGCAATTTTTACTTTTCTTATTGCTTACTACGTAAGTTGAATGTAGTGTTTACTTTCTATAATACTGTAATATTTGTAATTGATTGTGTTTGAGTTATACACTGGCGGAAAAAAAATGAAACACTTGAAATTCGTAAAAATATCGACTCGTGAGATTTGCTTACTTCTTTAAAAATGAAATTATTGGATATTTCGTGTGAATAACTCAAATTGAAATTTTGAAAGAAAATTTCATTCGTGAAAAAAAAACAATTTCGTCGAAAATCTTCCGACTTACGAGTCAAAAAACCACAAAATGCACTCTTTTCAAACGCCCATAACTTTGTGCCAAATCGTCGTAGGAACTTCGTTCTTTGGGTCCTGCACAGGTAATTGAACAAATTTCAATGCCTTTACTGTGGATCGAGTAGACAAATTTTTTCCAACTCGATACACATGGCCAAAGTTATTATTATGTAGAAGTTTATTATATTCAAAGCAAATTCCAATGCAACAATGATAATTAATTTAGTTTAAATTAGTTATAAGTACAGCTCTTTGCAATTCTCGCTCTTATTGATGAAATATCGCTTATTATCTAACGGAAAATATTATGCTGCCAAACAGCATGTAATGAATACAGATTAAACTAAAATATTTCAAACTAAGAAGTGAACACGGATTAACACTATGATGGGTGAAACCAGGTAATATAAACAATGCATCCCATGGGATACGTACTTAGATTCGTTTGCAACAAAATTGATCCTAATAAACACAGGTAATAAGATTTCAAATTACTTCAAATTTTTCCAAATGGGATGTACAGCAGGTTTAACTAAGACACAAGAAGTTTCTTATTTTTGCTAGAGATACGTCCATCGATTTTTAGAGCAGAAATCGTACTTGTAGTGGGGAGTTTTCCGAAAACTAATGTCTGTAACTAATCAAAGAACTGAATAAATTTTTGCTCAACTCATTTTATAAGCAAAATTAAATTTTACCCATTCATGATTTGATTACAACTGGAACAGATGTTTATGAACAGCGTTATAATAGTTATTAACGAACCAAATGCGGGAAGATTTTTATCCCACATGAGCGGTTATTTGAAACACGAGCGAAGCGAGGGTTTCATTTACGCGAATGCTGGGATAGTGTCTTCCCGCAAGAGGTTTGTACAATGTTCTTTGTAACGAATAAAACTATAATCAAATATATTCAAGTTGTAGTTGTAGTCTGATCATTAAATTTGAGGTTACGATGCTTTTTCTCTACTCACTAGTACCGACAGACGCTGCACACAAGTTTTATTTTTAAATATTGGCGGTTTTCGGTGGTCTTGATAATTTATATTAATTTTAATTCCGGGAAGTAACACTTTATAAACTAAACTTTATTATTTTTAAGATGATTTTACTCTGAAATTTCTAGAAAAGCCAGTGTTTCTTTGCATTATTCCTGATTGACTACACTGGGAAATAAACATTTTTGATTGTCAATTGCGCGCTTAATATGTCATTTCCTAGGTGATGAGTACAAAAAAATATTTTCCGTCTGTTGTTGTTCATTTTTAAGTACTTAGTCAGGCCCGTGCGTAGACAAAATTGCGCCCATTTTGTTGGGCATGGATTAATGACGGGCCAATTTAAATTATATTTATTTTTTGTTATATTTATTATAATTGACTTAATTATATAGCGCTGCAGGCGTTTTTTTTTAAAGTTCAAAATCAAATGCCTTTAAATTGCAAGTTATATTTTTTCAGAAATGAGCAAGGATTACGTTTGCATTCTATTCCCTTTCATGTGCAAAAATAAATAAAAATTCTGTGGAATATTGGTAGGTACTTAATTGAAAATTCAGATAATCTTCTATTTTTGGGATGCCTAAAAAGAGACTCCTTGCGAGTAGATATACACATCTTTACAATTATAAAGGTACATAATATTCACAATTATTTTAAGAATATGAAAAAGGGATATATGATAATTAAATTAATGTAATAAAAATAAATAGTTACAATCAATAAGTTGTTCACTATTATATCATCAATCGATCCTGGATTGGCCATTTAATCATTCAATACAGATAATTGAAAACATAAAATAACATATTTTTAAAATAAATTAAACTAATGTACATTTCTCTATGGGCACCAGGAATTTGCCAACAAGACCCATCTGCATCCGCCTCTGGACACTGGTCATGCGGTCATTTTTTAATACAAATTATGTGTGCGCTCTTTTTTTTAAATAACAACATTGTTAAAGTGATAGGAAATTAAAATATTATTTCTTTGACTTTATTATAATAATGTATATTTTTAAAGTGTTTTAAAAAATTGTTCTATAAATTTTGCGACCTCGTAGCTCCAGTTTCCGATATCGCAATATCCCAATGGTGATCCATTCTATTTGGGACAAATTATTTCTAACAATTTCACGACATAAAACATCATCTGACTATTCTGACAATTTCCAAATTTTTCGTGATGTTTTGGGCAGTGAAATTGTCATGGAATAGACAAACATTTCTTCAAAAAATTATTATCTCGAATGGTATTTAGGAAGAATAAGAAAAAAAAAACACAACAAAAACGATTCATTTTGCAAAACATTTTTGACGTTTAATTTGACAAATTTATTTATTTATTATAACAAACGTAACTAAATGGAAAGATGGAAACTAATCTACTATTATGTTGTCAGATAGATCATTTTACATTTTTAATTCTATTGGTTGCATTACGTCATCCGACGTCATCATTACGCAATATGATTGGTTAAACCATCTATCCAAAAATATTCACAATTGTTTTAAGAATATGAAAAAGAGAAATAAGGTAATTAAAAACATAAAATATCATATTTTTAAAAATAAATTAATGTACCTACATTTCTCTATGGGCACCGGGAATTTGTCCATTCGCCAACAAGGCCCATCCGCATCCGCAAATTTTTTTTGTTAAAGTGATAGAAAAATAAAATGTTCGACTAAAGTTGTCTATGTTATTTCTTTGACTTTATTACAATATAATAATATATAACTTTAAAGAATTTTTAAACATTGTTCTATAAATGTTACGTCCACGGTACCACGGTACAAGACACTGAAGGTAACCCAACTTGGCTTGCAAAAGTGACTGCTGAACTGGTCCAGTTTCGTGGTACTGAGGGGTAAAGGGAGTAACTCAATATGGCAGCCAACATAGGCCATCAAAAACCCGCGAGAAACGCTGATTAACGTGTAAAGTATAATTTCTATGTATATTCTGTAATTTATTATAATATATACAATATTCTATAAGTTATTGAGGATTTTAAGTGAAATTGCTATATAATTCCTAATAAAATGTGGCCTATGCGATATGACACCGCCTAGCGGCGACAGGGCGAACGTAACAGGTGTCAAATGTTACATTTCATGATAAAATTTGGTACTTTTCTTATATCTTTCTTTAGGCTATATTGGTACCTTTAATGCTGACATAAGTTTGAGCAGCATGCCGTTATATGCTGTGAAGTTATTGTATATAGTATGTCCAAAGGTATATCGTTATGGCCCTCACAGCAGGCCTATTGTTAAACATTTAAGCGGATTTAAGCTTGATTTATGGCGTTGAAAGAACAGGTACGTATTAAATATTTTCCGATTTTATTTTATTAAAAAATCTTAATTCCCTCAAAATTATGTTCTCACTAATCTTGTTTTTTCCTAATTTGACGAAAAGATCAAATAGAATGTGTATCACAAAGAAACGAATAAAATCCAATTAAAAGTTAATAGCGAAATTACTATAAAGCCGTATAGGAATCACTAAATGTGTAATGCGTATAAATTCTCATAAAAATTAGTATCCCACTTTGCTCATAGGACCAAATAGAATGTGTGTCACATAAAAACGGATAAAATCCAATTAAAAGTTAATAGCGAAATTAGTATAAAACCGTATATAAATCACAAAGTGTGTAATGCGTATAAATTCTCATAGAAAATTGCATGCCACTTTGCTCATAGGAATACGCAGGTACGTATTAAATATTTTCCGATTTTATTTTATTAAAAAATCTTAATTCCCTCAAAATTATGTTCTCACTAATCTTGTTTTTTCCTACTTTGACGAAAAGATCAAATCCCTTATTTGATTTTCGGAATTCATTACTAATAGAAATTTTAAAATGTCTAAGAATTGAAATGAAAAACCCTAGTGTATTTCAAATTTTACTAATCCTATCCCTCGCGACAGGTAGTGCTACTCCCTGCTGTGTGCGGCATTCCGCAAACTTATAGTGCGTTCGGTAATGCAAATCTTTTTACTCTATCTGCTCTTTTGCGTTCTTTAATTGCAAAGAACGTAAATGGTACAGAGACAGACCGGAAATAGTAACGTTCGGTCTTCGGTAATAGCAGAGCGGAGTGTTTGGAGTTCACTCTCAATGCACCAGCGTAAGATATTTTCATGATTTTTGAAACGACAAATAGCAGAAAATAGCAGTAAATTAGTATCCCACTTTGCTCATAGGATCAAATAGAATGTGTATCACAAAGAAACGAATAAAATCCAATTAAAAGTTAATAGCGAAATTACTATAAAGCCGTATAGGAATCACTAAATGTGTAATGCGTATAAATTCTCATAAAAATTAGTATCCCACTTTGCTCATAGGACCAAATAGAATGTGTGTCACATAAAAACGGATAAAATCCAATTAAAAGTTAATAGCGAAATTAGTATAAAACCGTATAGAAATCACAAAGTGTGTAATGCGTATAAATTCTCATAGAAAATTGCATGCCACTTTGCTCATAGGATCAAATAGAATGTGTGTCAGATAGAAACGGATATAATCCAATTAAAAGTTAATAGCGAAATTACTATAAAATCGTATAGAAATCACAAAGTGTGTAATGCGTATAAATTGTCATAGAAAATAGTATACCACTTTGCTCATAGGATCAAATAGAATGTGTGTCACATAGAAACAGATAAAATCCAATTAAAAGTTAATAGCGAAATTACTATAAAACCGTATAGGAATCACAAAGTGTGTAATGCGTATAAATTCTCATAGAAAATAGTATGCCACTTTGCTCATAGAATCAAATAGAATGTGTGTCACATAGAAACGGGTAATATCCAATTAAAAGTTAATAGCGAAATTACTTTAAAACCGTATAGAAATCACAAAGTGTGTAATGCGTATAAATTCTCATAGAAAATAGTATGCCACTTTGCTCATATAATCAAATAGAATGTTTGTCACATAGAAACGGATAAAATCCAATTAAAAGCTAATAGCGAAATTACTATAAAACCGTATAGAAATCACAAAGTGTGTAATGCGTATAAATTCACATAGAAAATAGTATCCCACTTTGCTCATAGGATCAAATAGAATGTGTATCACATAGAAACGGATAAAATCCAATTAAAAGTTAATAACGAAATTACTATAAAACCGTATAGAAATCACAAAGTGTGTAATGCGTATAAATTCTCATAGAAAATAGTACGCCACTTTGCTCATAGAATCAAATAGAATGTTTGTCACATAGAAACGGATAAAATCCAATTAAAAGTTAATAGCGAAATTACTATAAAACCGTATAGAAATAACAAAGTGTGTAATGCGTATAAATTCTCATAGAAAATAGTATGCCACTTTGCTCATAGGATCAAATAGAATGTGTGTCACATAGAAACAGATAAAATCCAATTAAAAGTTAATAGCGAAATTACTATAAAATCGTATAGAAATCACAAGGTGTGTAATGCGTATAAATTCTCATAGAAAATAGTATCCCACTTTGCTCATAGGATCAAATAGAATGTGTATCACATAGAAACGGATAAAATCCAATTAAAAGTTAATAGCAAAGTTACTATAAAACCGTATAGGAATCACTAAGTGTCTAATTTTTGAAGTGCTTACTTCTCCGCTATTTTTACCTGTGGCTTCTAACTTATACCTTCTACCGATATTCGTATAGAAACAGATAGACTGTAACCAGCAATGAATGGTAAAATACATATTAAGTACCATAGATTCCAATAAAATCCTTTCTACTTGTGTACCATTATATCCTATACAAACGGAAAGACTTTCATTCTTATATGCGGATAAAAACCAATAAAATAAATTACTGGATTTCCAGCAGTTTATGGTAAAATGCGCGTTCCAATACACATATTAAATACCATAGATTCCTATAAAATCCGTTCGACCTGTGTACCATTATATCTCATACGAACGGATAGACTTACATTCGTAAATGCGGATAAAAACCAATAAAATATATATCTGGATTTCCAGCAGTTTATGGTAAAAGAGGTGTTTCAATACACATATTGATTACCATAGAATCGTATAAAATCCGTTCGACCTGTGTACCATTATATCTCCTACGAACGGATAGACTTACATTCGTAAATGCGGATAAAAACCAATAAAATATATATCTGGATTTCCAGCAGTTTATGGTAAAAGAGGTGTTTCAATACACATATTGATTACCATAGAATCGTATAAAATCCGTTCTACCTGTGTACCATTAAAACTCATAAGATCGAATAGACTTACATTCGTATATGCGGATAAAAACCAATAAAATATATATCTGGATTTCCAGCAGTTTATGGTAAAAGAGGTGTTTCAATACACATATTGACTACCATAGAATCGTATAAATTTTTTTTATGTGTTTCTATGTGGCATTCTAACCAGGGATATGTGTTTTTCGCAATATATCCTATATTTTTAAAAATAATAGTTATTTAATGTGAGATGAGCACGTCTTGACTTTGACAGTTATCAGACTAGCTGAATTTTAATGACGTCACATGACCGTGCTTATGGAATCCGACGATACTACTAGAGACACCTAGCGGTCATTACACATTCTGACCGCTAGAAAAGATCATGTCGGCAAACCTAATTATTCTTTAACCCTGATCATAACCAATTTAATCGCATGAATTAATAAATTGTTCATATTTGTATCTTCCAACCGTTCTAACGCCATTTATTTTAAAATTTTAGATACATTTGACAGTTGAATCGTTCTTTAATTCACGGAGTAAATGGAGTGATTTGACATCACGTGACTTAGCTCCAAGCTCTGTACGCTCTGCGCTAGAGCTGCATTAACGAACGCACTATTAAGTCAAAGCTATAACGATATATTTTTGTACAAACTTTACCTAGCCTACTTTTAATACCCATCGTAGAAAACATTTCTTTGTGTAGTACCTAGTACCAGGGAACTAGAAAGAGTGTAGTACCTAACATGGGCGTCACGGGGGGGATGCAGGAAGGGGCGCCTGCTTCTCTCTGGAATCAAATTATGATCACTAAATTTTGTTATATTTTAGAATAAGTTATAAAATTATAATAATTTCAAAAGGCTTAATTTTTTTTGATAACTCCTCTCCTACAAAAATTCTGCTGACGCCCATGGTACCTACTTAATTTTTCCGTGAAATTGTGAAAGATACGTTAATTAGGTAGGTACCTAATTACTTAATAATGACCATTTTGTAAACAAGATGTTTTCGTAGTAAAATATTTTGTCTACGTGTTTTCTAATAATTATAATGTAGTAGTCCGGCGGCTTAGTGAAATTATTATGCAATTATTCGAGCCAAAAGCAATTTTAATTTTTTTTCTCATTTACCACACCTTATATTTTATCTTGCAAATGGTTTACATGACGAAGAAAACTGTTAAACGGAATTGTAGAGCACAAAATTCTCTACATTTTTTGTAAATGACACTGTTTGCTAGAAAACCAAGAATATAAATTTTTCATATTTTCAAATTATTTATATAGTCGTTTTTTGTCATAACACAGGAAAATGGCTGTAATATTTTATCGGATAAAGATATCGACTTCGGGTTTTAAGCATTCGATTTCTGAAACATTTTTCTATAAAAAAAACATAATTTTCAAAATTTTTGGGACTTAAACTTAGTTACCTTTACCTATGATACCTACTTATTTCGAATTTTATCAAATTTTATGCATAAATATTGACAATGTCCTATTGTGCAGTATATAAATGTACAAATTATAGCAAAAAAAATCGTGTTCACAGATTCAAAAATATGTAAACTTTGGATTATAGCGTGTGGCAGAGAAGATAAAATAAATATTGAATGGTAAACTAATTTTCTCAATTATAAATAATTGAATTGGTTATAAATAATTGCTGTTGTTATATCTAATTTATAAATATTACTTATTCACTATTCTTGTTGCTTATTTTTTACAGTTATGATATTTCACAACATTTCAAAATCGAATCGTATAAACGTGATTTTACGAAGGAAGAATATACCGTGAGTTTATTTTAACGTGAAACATGTAGTCCGGTAAATACTGTTAAAAAAAATGCCACAACCTTTTCCTAATTATGAAAGCAGATTCATTCATATAAACGCGATTGAATTGTCTTCAGTAACAGCTGGGCAGCTGTAATAGTTCCAAAAGACGCTTTCAACATAAACTTTTAATTGTTTAAACTATACCTACATCGTATTTGCAGGTAGCAACATTTGAATTTGTTAATTGGAGTCAAACTGATGCTACCTGGAAATACGATGTAGGTATATTAGTTTAAACAATTACAAGTTTGTGTTGAAAGCGTCTTTTGGAACTATTACAGCTGCCCAAATATGTTATAGGTATTGGTCAAGAATAATACAGTTAAATTGATTCCCTATGTTCTATTTTAAAAATCTGAAGTGGCCTGCACACAACCTTCCGCCATATCTAGACTTATAAACATAAATGTATACGTATACAATCCGGTGTCCCTTTAAAATACACAAATAAAAATCTAAAATATTCGAACACAGAAATTTGCATCACCTGAATCAAAAGATTCGTTCACAGAAAAACTCTTCTGTGTTGAAGGCATCCTCCGTTCAATTACTACATTTAATATCTTAAGCTAAGTTACCATGCATGCGTTTCATCCGTAACTGCGCGGATACAATCGCACGCGTAATGATGTATGTAAAAACGGACGTTCCTATGCATACTGAACGTTTCATCCGTTTTGACGTTTAATGTAATACCTTCTAAACACGGAATTTTATAAGTAGAATTTACATACCTACACTAAACAGTCAAAATAAAACGACGTGGTACTGAAACGTATCCGTTCTACGGATCAAGTAGAAAGTACACGAACTCGGTCCGTCGTTGATCCGCTACTGTCTTGATTTTCACGAATTTAAATTTAGCGAATCAGATCTCTCGACGGATAAAACGCGACGGATGAAACGCATGCATGGAAACTTAGCTTTACTCAGAGGAATGCAAGTGGGATAGTAAAATTGAAAATTTGTTAATAGAGAGAGATAGAGCTAGTTATGTAGTTTGCCATATGGCCAATAGATGGTGCCACTCAATATTAAAATTAATCTTAACTTGAAAATTTAAAATTGTTCAATTGTTCTTCAACGGACAAATCTGTCAAAAATTATAATATTGAGGTGTGACTTGAAAATAGAAAACGTAATAGATAAGCCAGGTATGTTTTAAATTAACATTAAATATTAATAAAGAAGTAGGTAGCTGAATTATGTGCATGAAGAAAACATTTTTTTAAATTTCCAGAGTAAAGAAATAAAATTGTTAGGTTAGAATTGCAACAGTTGTATATCTACCCACGTTATATTTTATAATGTCATATATTGGTCGACTAAAGTACTCCTGCAAGTATTCAAGTTATGCAAAAGTCAAAAAACAGCTACTTTACTGGAAAAGAAAAAGAAAAAATTTAGCAAAATATTACATAAATCTAAATAGTTTAATTTTATATGCAACAGTTTTTAAGTTCTACTTATGTAATTCAAATTATTATTAATATTATATTTTTGTTTTTTTATTAGTTGAATTGTATGTATTTCTTATTTATAATTAAACCATGTTATAAAAGTATCGAATTTTTAATTTTTTAATTTCAGTTTATCTATGATTTTCTAATTAATTAACAAGTTTTTGCAATGTTTTATATTTATTATAAAAATAGAAATTGAAGTTGAACAAGAAATCATATTCGTACAAAGCCAAATCCTGTTTTAGACGTTCAGTTTTTTTCATCAAACTGTCAATAATATTATGTTGAATTTACCAATTTATTGTTATATTGTTTAAATAGAAACGTAAAAAAGTAAAAACTATGAACGTCACATTGTGAGTTTAAAAAACTGACATTTTGATGAAAAAACTGGTCGTCTGAGACAGGCTTCAGAAATTTTACATTCAAATTTGGCGCCAAACTACGTTGGAGATAAGTATTGCCATATCGCCACGGGTCGCAGCACTAGCGTTTTCCAATTTTATATAATTGAGTTGCGTTTCTTATTTGTTTAGTTTTCTATGGCTTTACTTCTCACCTGTCAATATTTTTTACGCAAAAACAAAAATCAACCGAACATGGATCACATGATTTCAACGTTTTATCTGATAATTATTTTTTTTTAACTTTACTGCAGTTCTTTAATGCTACCAGATAAAGACAATTTTTTTATAACGTAAGTTGCAAATAACTTTGCCTCTTATTCTTATTACAAATAAATACTATATTTATCCAAATTTATATAAATTTTTGACAATTATCTTTTTCAATCTTCAAAAAATATCACTTCCGGTGAAGATATTTGTACCAAAATCTAATGAGCTCTTCCTATTCGTATACAATTGTAAAAGACCAAATATCAAATTTTTTTGATAATTCGTATTTGAGTTATGCGACATACGGCATCGGCCCGGACCACACACATACACACACATACATACAGACATCATCGAGAAACTATCAAAAATGAGTTGTAAGAACCCTAATTTGTGCTCATCCACTTCAAACTCACAACCCGATTTTTTGCATGATTCCAATACCTTCCTTTACAGGTAAGCGGAAGTTAAAAAGAACGCTCTAATACATTGCTGTCAAATTCGTAACCATGGATATGAAAAATCCTATGTTTCACGTTAAAATAAACTCACGTATTAATAAGTTTCAGCGTAATTTGAAATAATATGCTGTTCCAATTGAAAATTTACCCGCAAATTCAAAGAACATTCTAAGGATCGATCGATGCGAATTAAAAAGCGAGAAACTAAAAAATTTGTATCAGAAATTATGAGTTCTGTTGAAAATAATAGGTAAATAGGAAAAAAGTATTCACTGTTTTTACTTCCTTGTACGGAGTAAAAGAAAGTATTGTAATCGCGAAAAATTTCGGTTCTCAGATTTTGACGGAAATATCCGTTTTGACTTTTTCTGAATCCATTATGACTAGTTTCGACGTGACGTCTGTACGTACAAACATACGCACGTACGGACGGACGTATGTGTGTCGCATAACTCAAATACGGTTAGACGTAGAAAGTTGAAATTTTGTATTAGGACTGTTATAGCATCTAGTTGTGCACCTCCTATTTTTGGTTTCAATCTACAAACCGGAAGTAGTACTTTTTCAAATATTTCGATAAATATTTAATTTAAGACAAAAAATTTTATTTTAAATTAAAGATTATGTGATCATTACCTACAATCGGTGTTTTATAAATATTTTTGTATCTGGTATCATTTCAGAATAATTAAAGAATATAAGTATTTATAATTTAGTATTTCGGTATCTTGTTGTCCATGATCGATTAACATTTGTTACTACGTAAAATTTAAATGATTATGACATAACAGTGACAATAGTAAAATTTGCTTTATATCTTCTTCTGCAGTTTAAATAAAATGACTAAAATATATTTGTGAGTATAGTAGCAGTAGTAGTAGTACTTATATATTAATATATTTGTATAAGTTAAAAGAATAAAGTAGGTACCTATATGGCGGGAGGTCTTGTGGTGGCCACGTCAAATTTTTTACATATTATTCTACATTTTACGATTTTAGTAATTAAGAAAAGTATGAACAGTTTAATAGGCGTACAAGGAAGTCATCTGGTGTCCACGTCAGATTTTTTTGTACCAATATCATTTTGCACATGATCAGTCTATGTCTTTATATAGAAAAGTTTATAATTTTTTTAGCTCACAAATAAATAATGCAATCTATTAATATCACAAATTATAATAAAATCTATTAAATATACACTAAGTTCTTGGAACTGTGGAATAAAGTTACAAAGGCAAATGCCACCTGATTGATTAAAAGATATTAAAGTGCGGAGGGACTTATAAGTTGTTTTTTTGTATAATTTAAAAACTGTTAAATTTTAGAATAGAAGACTGAAATCTATTTAGATCTTCATTTTACTGATTTTGTATTTAGTAACATTGCTATAAAAAGTAATTGTTGCTATGTATTTAAATTATCATTAAGAAAAAAGTAATTTCATTTAAGATTTTGGATAAATAGGTAATTAATTTCACAACTCAGAGATAAAGTCTTTAATAAAAATATAACTTATAAATATAGGTACTTAGATATAATTTACTATCGATTTATTAACATTGAAATCATTATAAAAATATAAAAATATTTGATCTATCCACTTGCAGTAATCTAAAATAAATAACTACCTAAAGTAGTGATTTTTATGTTTTCTACATATTTAATAATATCGACATATCGGTATACAGAAATATCGATTATATCGAAAATATTGAAAAATATATATAGAAGATATCGATGTATTTATATTTCGATATCATGAAAATCTGAATTTCGATATTGCAAAAATATAGAAATTTATCGATATATCGTCCATCCCTAGTATTAAGTTTAAAAATTCAGTTTCTGTGAGCATATTACTAAATTTAGAGCATATACAGTTAAGGGTACGTTCGATATAAAGCTCCAGATAATCCATCGGTTTATGTTAGAACTATTTCTCTAATTTTATAAAATTTCTAACAGAGGGCTGCACCGGGCGTACTTTGCGGCTACTCATTTGAGAGTAAGCAAGTATTATCTAAGTTCTCTCTCTCTCTCTCTGCAGCTGCTGTGACCGAAAATAATGCTTGGGACGATTGTCTTTTAAGAGGAACGGATACTGGTGCAATTTACAAGTGAAAACAAGGTTTCGTTTTCACCATCACATCTAATCTAAATATTAACATTTTAAAATATTTTTTTTTTTAATTTGTAGAGGAAGGTTGTTTGTATGACATTTGTGTATTACAATTTTAAATTTTTGCTTGATTTGTTATTATAGGCGTTATAAACATTGGCAATTTTGTAATTCATTTTAAAGTGTATTATGTTTTGAATTTTAAAATTTCAATACAGAAATGTCACAGAACCAACTTTCTTCTACAAATTAAAAAAAAAATTGTTAATTTTTTTTAATATTTAGACTAAATTTTACGGTGAAAACTAAACCCCTTTTTGACACAAAAATAAGGTCAGTAAATATTCGAATAAATATTCAAATTTCAATTTAGTTCCACCTCCAAAGTAGAGTCGTATTGGGTACACTTATTAAAATTCTAAGAAATTGACTCTTTTGATAATAAGCGACCCGCACCGATAAATTTTGGTAGTGCAGTAACCGTTCCTCTTAATACTATAAAATTGAATATGTATGATTTGATTGTGATTATATTTTTTTGTAATAGTAGAATAATATACTTTTTACCTTCCGCTTACCTGTAAAGGAAGGTATTGGAATCATGCAAAAAATCGGGTGGTGAATTTTTAGTGGATGAGCACGAATTAGGATCCTTACAACTCATTTTTGATAGTTTCACGATGATGTCTGTGTGTATGTGTGTGTGTATGTGTGTGTGTGTGTGTGTGTGTGTGTGTGGTCAAGGGTTGTTAGTCGCATAACTCAAATACGAATTACCCGAAAATTTTGATATTTGGTATTTAACATTTGTATATAAATTGGAAGAGCTCCCTAGATTTTGGTACAAATATCTTCATCGGAAGTGATATTTTTTGAAGATTGAAAAGGTTAATTGTCAAAATTGTATATAAATTTGGAAAAATATAGTATTTATTTGTAATGAGAATAAGAGGAAAAGTTATTTGCAACTTACGTTATAAAAAAATTGTCTTTATCTGGTAGCATTAAAGAACTGCAGTAAAATTTAAAAAATAAATTTATCAAATAAAACATTGATATCTTGTAATCCATGATCGGTTGATTTTTGTTTCTGCGTAAAAAATATTGACAGGTGAGACGGGTGACAAGTTGGCATACTAGCGCTATATAAGTCCTAAGTAAGATATTAAATGTAGTAATTGAACGGAGGATGGCTTCAATACAGCAGAGTTTTCTAGATCTGGCGGAAGGTTGTGTGATGGCCACGTCAGATTTTTCTACTAGTATTAAAAAAGGCATTAGTTTAAAATTAATTTTTTATTTGAATTTTATTGTACCTGGTTCTTAACAGTAAAATGCAATACTTAATAATGATAATAATAAATAAATAATACTCTACATTTAACAGTAAAAGGTTTATTATTGACTATATATGAATAAATAATTTTTATGTACGACTTCATTATAATCAATTGTTTATGACATTGTTTAGCGTGCATAAAGTAACAGTTTATGCACTAGTGCATAATGATAAAGGAACACAACAATTAAGATTTTTTAATTATTTATGAACAAGAATTCGATTAAATGAAAATTTTACAAATTACGATAAGTATTACATTTTACAGTCTCCTGACAAACTGACATAAAATTACCTACAAAATATAAAAAATAATATAAGTAATATTAATAATAATAACATTCATGTAAAATAAAATACCTAAGTACAAACCTTATATAATTGTTTAGGGATAAAACTGGGAAATTTGGTAATATATCTATTCCTTCGTTTATATTTATTTAACAATGTTTAAAATAAGCGAATGATTGCAAGAATAAGACCCTGATACCGGGGCGCTACACAGAAAACGAGTTTATTTAGAGAGTGACATTTTCCTCGAAATGAAACAAAAATGTAATAACCAGTGTTGTAACTTATCTAGATAATTTTATCTAGATAAATCATCTAGATAATAAATTTTTATCTATTATCTTATCTAGATATATTTTTTCTAATTTATCTATTATCTTATCTAGATAAAATTACAAATTATCTTTATCTATTTTTTAAATATCATCTAGATAATATTTTTTGTAAAATTAGAATCATTTTTTTCATTTGTAATTTTAATCGAAATCAAATGTAATCAAACTATGAAAGCATACAAACGCACAAGCTTGCAAAGCTGCCGACTCGCTACCTGGTACCGCTAATATTTTAGAACATTTTTTTGTATTATCTATGAATTATCTAATAATTATCTAGATAATAATTATTTATCTTTTATCTATTATCTAGATAATTTCTTCAATGATTATCTATTATCTTATCTAGATAAATAAAAAATATGTTATCTTTATCTTTATCTAGATAAAAAATATTTTTATCTATTACAACACTGGTAATAACTATATATTATTTTTACATTGTTGCGCATTAAACGCACCTGTGTTTAAGAATTTAAGAAATATTTTTTTGCATTATATTTTCTAAATTGGTGCATATATTGTTCAAATTGGTTCATATAATAGGATATTTTTGTGCATATACAGGGTGATTCTATACCTCTGCACGAAACTTTAATAGATTATATAATTTGATACACTGATTATAGATATAAAAGATTTTTTCAAAATTCGCAAAAATAAAGGTAATGAAAATATTAGTTCCATTTGTTTGAACGTCCGTTTAACTGTTTATTTATTCTGTTATTTATAAAATAAAATTATAAATACTATAAGACTATCTACAAATAGTCACTTGTTATGTAATAATTAATAAACACACAGTTAAATGAACTTTCAAACAAGACACACTAAAATTTTCACTAGCCTTATTTTTGCGATTTTTGAAAAAAATCTTTTTTATCTATAATCAGTATATCAAATTATAATAATCTATTAAAGTTTCGTGCAGAGGTATAGAAACACCCTGTATATGCGCATATTTTTGTGCATATAAATCCTAGCCCTACATAATAAATATCATATAAGTACCCAAAAATATTATGAGTTTCGCAGGATCGATAATAAATAAAATTTAAACTATAGACAAAATATGCGCCGCAAGCTATTATTGAAGAGTAGGACGGGGAAGAAAATGTTACATATCTTTTGTTATGACTTGAGATAAATAACCTCTACTATACGCCGGCCGCGCAGCTTCTGTAGGTATGTTTATTTTATGTCAATCAGAACTGTTGTACTGTTATACGTGTGCAGAAAAATATACCTATTGTTTTATTTAGATTCAAGGACAGCTTAACATATGTGAAATAGAAAAATGATATTTCTTAATATTCACATCAGATTTTTATAAATATATTTTTATTTGCCTATTTGATTGTTTTTCTATGTCCCACCTCGCCACCTCACACATTTCTTATAGAGAATCGTCAATATAATAAATATTGCAATAAATCAAGAAAACATTTTCAACATAATTTGTTACATTACTATAACTAAAATATACCAAATATTTTTTTTATGAATGGAATGAAATTACGACCTTATACTTTGTTAACAATGTGTCAAATTAACCGGTAACATTTTTGTAGTGAGAACATAATTTTCTATAATGTTGTGTATAAAAATTCAATGAATGTGTTTATTTCATTTCTTAAATTTACAAATAATAATACAATAATTTTTAAAGCATATATTTAAACCGTCGCCGTCGTACCCAGCTTTACCGACACTATACTTCAAAACACACAATTCGATACTGCTGCCATCTGCCAAAAATATCGTGAACTATTTCGTAGCATTCTGCTACTCGAAATCTACTAGGCTGATTTAAATTTTGGTCCTCATTTTAAGGCATTGCGCTCAAAAATACATTTTGAAAACACTATAACTATGTTTGCAAGTGTATAACCTAGTTCTTAAGTATATTATGTTTTCAATTTGGTGAGTTGTTTAAAATTTTAAAAAAATACATCTTAAATTATGAATAAGTTTTAAAAATAAATAAGCTTAGGGTATAGGGCAAAAAATAATCTTCTTGGAACATTTTATTTGACACTTGTATGTTTTCATATAATTGAGAAAATGAGGACCAAAAATGCATGTATATTTTATGCAACCTGTAGTACAAATGAAAAGCAGCCTTAAATATTAATATTACAGTCAAATTATACATAAATAATTATTGGTTATTGTGCACAGTACCTATAATAATCGTTTTATTTAAAGTAAAGTAAAATATAAGTATATATATATATATATATATATATATATATATATATATATATATATATATATATATATATATATATATATATATATATAAGTTATGGACAGCGTTCCCATATATTATGCTGACGTAGCCCGAACGCTAAACCTTTTGTATCTTATCTAATAAGTAGTATCATATTTTTTTATGTTAGTTCTAATGTAGTTCAAAACAAAACCCTTCTTGAGTCCAACAGAAATCCGTTTTTTTTAAAAAAACTAATCTATGCTAACAAAACCCTTCTTGAGTCCAACAGAAATTTTGATTTTGATGGTTCAAAAATGTCCAAAATTAGTAAAAAATTATCGGCCTAAAAATTTTTTTTTTGTCAAAGTCAGCTTTATTGCTCTGAATTTCGAGTTGTCCAATCTCTGAAATGACGATGGGTCAAAATTTGGTTTTTATGGTTAAAAAATGTCCAAAATTAGTACAAAATTATCGGCCTAAAAAATTTTGTTTGTCAAAATGGGGGTACCAGCTTTATTGCTCTGATATCGAGTTGTCCAATCTCTGAAATGACGATGGGTCAAAATTTGATTTTTATGGTTCAAAAATGTCCAAAATTAGTATAAAATTATAGGCCTAAAAAAATTGTTTTGGGTAAAGTGGGGGTACTAGCTTTTTTGACATATCACGAACGCATATCGCGATAACAAGAGAAGCCTGCCCTGCTGAACACAGTGCCGAGCCAACGCAGAAGTCCTGCAGCCTATTCGAAGTTCCATTCATCCATTGTGGAAGAAGGCCGAATACGAAAGCAATGAACACACTGATCATCTTCCTGTGAGTAGCACTTATGTTATGTCAAACGGTAGTGATCGAGCGCATATTGATTCAGAAACAGAACACTCAGATACAGATTCAGTAATTTCCTCTGACTCACAAATTCTAATTCCTATTGATCCCATTTTCCAATCAATACTAGATCAAATCAATAACTTATCTCTTACAAACATGGCACCCCCACCAGAAATAAAACGTGAATACCTAGACATGATTCCTGATTTTAACGGTGACCCTAAATTATTAGCTAGATTCATTATAACATGTGAAAAACTAGTTACAAAATTTTATAATAAAGATGATGAACAAGATTTTCAGAATGATTATCTAATGTCTAGTATTCTATCGAAGATCAAAGGTGAAGCCGCTATTAATATAGCAAGTTGCCAAATCAATTCATTCGAAGATTTAAAAACAGCATTATTGAACACTTACTCTGATACTCTTAACATAGAAATTACAGAATTAAAACAAAATCAAAATGAGACACCGTTTGAATTCTATAACAGAGTACTAGAAATTTTAAATTTACAAATTTCATACTTGAGAACTCACTCTAACCCAAATGAATCCGACATCTTAGGTAAATACATTAGAAAATATGCATTGCCCATTTTATTAAGAGGACTCAAAGAACCACTAGGCACACTCATGCGAACTAAAAACCCAGAAGACGTGAGTGCAGCACTCAATATGCTAACGAATGATTTCCAAATTGATTCAATGACTAAAGTATATCAAAAACAAATTACTAATACCAAAACCAAGACAATTCACAACCCAAGTAAAACAATTCCAGACCCAAACGCAACCCAGAAACATTCCACAACTTATGTTTCGTGCGAATCCACAATTTAAAGCAAACAACACGTTTCAACGTGAGGCAACAAAACCAAACGCTGTACAAAATAATTTTAAACCAGACCAAAATAAAAAGTTACCAGGACCTACACCTATGAGTGTAAGTACCCGACAGACTTTTACTCCAAGACAAGGTACCAGCAATTACCGCCCCCAACCTCAACCTCAGCCACAACCTCAATTCCAACAATATCAATCTTATCAACAACGCAAATCTGACTTTATATCAGAAGAATTATTCAATACCGAAATCAGCGAAATAACTAACGCTGACTTTAATCAAAATATCGACGACAATAATGTAGAGTATTATGTTACCGAATCTAACGACAACGATCAAAATGATTTTTTTTAAATAACAGCCTCGGAACAAACTTCGAATTAATGAATGTTATTCACAATCGTAGTGAACTACCGTTCATCATATTTCCCGAAAACAACTTAAAAGTACTTATTGACACCGGTAGCACACGTTCTTTTATAAATCCTGATATTGCGCACCAACACTGTAAAAAAAAATTCTGTAATTTTACAGAAAAAACCTAGGCAACTATTCTGCCTAGGTTTTGTATGTAAATTTACACAACGTGTAATTTTACAGAACGTATGTAATTCTTTTTTACACATAATTTATGTATATATATATATATATATATATATATATATATATATATATATATATATATATATATATATATATATATATATATATATATATATATATATAGTAAAATTACATTCATAATCAGGACAGTTACTAAAAATGTAAATAACATAATCTGTAAAATTAAATTTTTATTATGTATATTTCCGTAAAAAGCTTGTAATTATTTACTGAGAATTTGTGTAAAATTACATATATTATTAAAACTAGTAGTTGTTTGTAATTATTTCACATGCATATTATGTAATTAATTAAATAAAAAATATGTAAAACTAAACATTTTAATGTAAAATTTCACAAAAATTAAGTAATAACTTTACACATTAATTATGCATTAAATAAGTAATTTAATGTAAAATTAGAAATTTTGAGTAAAAAATTCGATAATTGTGTAATTATTTACTCAAAATTTGATTAAAATTACATAACATATTTAAATTTTCGGAATATTTGGAATTATTTTACATAAATATTATGTAAATTTACTATAATTATTGTAATAAAATTACATACTTTACCCGTAAAATTCCATAACAGGTTGTAGAATTGAATCAATTTTTTGCGGGTTTACTAGGGTATGGTATAAACACAAGTTGTTCAAAATTTAAAAATGTATTCTATAAATTAAATTTAGTTATATAAATATTAATAATTCATGTCATTGTATTTAATAAGTATATTATATCGCCAAGCAGCAGCTGTACTTTCGCTAGTTTTTCTCAATTTTGGTTGTAGAATGTTGCTGTTAAGACTGCGTTTAAAGCCCTCTATGAAAAAACGTGGCCAATTTTTGAACAAACCAGAGTTTCAAACCATCTATGAAAACACATCGCCACCATTCCCTAATGGGGTAGAGCTATTTACCTAAAGATGTCACCGTAGTAAGACAGCACATCAGACAGGTAGTACGACCCGCGTAGGGTAGGTAAGGGGAATGGGGAATGGGCAAGGGATGTACGCCAGATGGGAAAGAACCGAAAGAACGCATTGCACCATGCACACAACACAATTCTATTCGGCTTCACAAATTCACGAACGGTGATTCCATGACTGTTTCCATACTTATCCAAATAGTCTGAATAATATTTTTTGAATGATGTAAACTGTACTGTACATACGAGTAAAGAAAATAATTTCATATTTATTAATAAAGCAAAATATTTTAATTTCAATTAAAGTCTACAAAACAATAATAATAAATTATCAGTAAATTTTTCTACAAATATATATATATATATATTTTTTCCAGTTCTATAATAATATATAATACAATTTACATAAAAATATCTACGTACCTACGTAAACAATAATTTTTTTATTGTTTATATTTAGTTGACCATGGGTTTGATAAAATAATTATGATTTTTTTGTAACATGTGCACGCAAAATGAGCTTATTTAGAGGGAGCAAAACGCATTTTTGTTCCCTTGAGATATTTTGCTCCCTTTCTATTATTTTCGAGAAGCGGAGTAGCGACCGTTACACTGAGGGAGCAAAATATCTCAAGGGAGCAAAAACGCGTTTTGCTCCCTTTAAAGAAGCACGTTTCCGCTCATTTTTCTGTGCACTCGTTACAAAAATTATCGTATGCACTTCGGGAGGAACGCTTTTGCTCTCTCGGGTGAATTGACAGCACAAGACTGATTCAGTCCTGTGTTGTCAATTCACCCGCAGGAGCAAAATCGAGTTTTCCTCCCTTGGTGCATAATGTACTATTTTCCGTTGATATCTGTAATCGTTGAATAGTGTACGAGTATGTTTGGAAGTGTGTATAAATTATATCAACAGAAAATATTAAGTTTTTTTTATTAAAAAAAGTCAGACATAAAATCCAAAATTGGAGTTCTATCAGCTATTTCAGGAAGAACATAATTTAAATAAAAATATTTTAGTTTTGGTAATAGTCCAGTCAATCTGTAAAATTTGATGGAAAAAAATCGCAAAGTCAATTTTTTTTCATAAATCGTTAGAGGGGCATGCAAGGAGCTTAAAACTGAGTTGTCACCCCCCTGGCCCCCTGTAATTTTTGGGAAATCCAAAAACATTTTGGATTTGATTTTTCGCGAAAACGGTAGGTTGTAGAGAGAAATTTTGTTAACAAATATTGTTAAGGACAGTATTATCTACAATTTATGTCATTGGGTCACTGCTCTACGACGAAAAGTGCAAAAAGAAGAGGGCGCCAAAGTTGCCAAAAATGACTTTTTTCACTTTTTCACCGCGAAAAATTGTTTCTTGATCTTTAGTGTAAATGGAAAAGTTGTAGAGCACAAAAAACCTTCTAAAATGAGTATTCAACATTTTCCCTACGATGAAAGCTGACTGAGATATAACGCGGGAAAGGACGCATGGAAGGCCGCGCTGTGGCGCTTGCTCTAAACAATAATTTTGTACGCCAAGAAATATTGTTCATTTGACGGAAAAAAATCGCAAAGTCAATTTTTTTTCATAAATCGTTATATGGGCATGCAAAGAGCCTAAAACTGAGTTGTCACCCCCCTGGCCCTCTGCAATTTTTGGAAAATTCAAAAACATTTTGAATTTGATTTTTCGCGAAAACGGTAGGTTGTAGAGAGAAATTTTGTTTAAAATATTGTTAAGGACAGTATTATCTACAATTTATGTCATTGGGTCACTGCTCTACGACGAAAAGTGCTAAAAGTAGAGGGCGCCAAAGTTGCCAAAAATGACTTTTTTCACCTTTTCGCCACGAAAAATTGTTTGTTGATCTTTAGTGTAAATGGAAAAGTTGTAGAGCACAAGAAAAATAAGTATTCAACGTTTTCCCTACGATAAACGGTGACTGACATATAACGCGGTAACTGTTTAAAATGGAAGTAATATTGAGAAAATGTTATGAAAATGAGTACGCTTATGTTTTTGAGGTCGAATAATTGTAATTTTTATTCAAAATTTTAAAAAACAAAATAACTGACATTGGAAAAAAGGATCATCATAAGCCCGTTTTACATTACACCAAATCTTGAACAAGATATTGATATACAGCAAATTGTGTGAAATATCGCATTGCTTCGTAAATTGTCTGAAAAAATAGATAAGCGCAGCTGTAAAATTATTATTGTATGCGAACTGCACATAATCACAAACCAAATATTGTAGGAAGGTACATAAAAATGTCTCAGTATAAAACAGAGTTCATTAAAAACAAAGCAATTTATTGCTCAATTTGTTGCGCAATTTCTTGTTCAATATTTAGCGTAGTGTAAAACGGCCATTAGTGTAAATGATTTGGATTTCCCAAAAATTGCAGGGGGCCAAGGGGGTGACAACTCAGTTTTAAGCTCCTTGCATGCCCCTGTAACGATTTATGAAAAAAAATTGACTTTGCGATTTTTTTCCATCAAATGCACAATATTTCTTGGCGTACAAAATTATTGTTTAGAGCAAGCGCCACAGCGCGGCCTTCCATGCGTCCTTTCCCGCGTTATATCTCAGTCACCTTTCATCGTAGGGAAAACGTTGAATACTCATTTCAGAAGGTTTTTTTGTGCTCTACAACTTTTCCATTTACACTAATGATCAAGAAACAATTTTTCGCGGTGAAAAAGTGAAAAAAGTCATTTTTGGCAACTTTGGCGCCCTCTACTTTTTGCACTTTTCGTCGTAGAGCAGTGACCCAATGACATAAATTGTAGATAATACTGTCCTTAACAATATTTGTTAACAAAATTTCTCTCTACAACCTACCGTTTTCGCGAAAAATCAAATCCAAAATGTTTTTGAATTTCCCAAAAATTGCAGGGGCCCAGAGGCTCCTTGCATGCCCCTCTAACAATTTATGAAAAAAAATTGACTTTGCGATTTTTTTCCACAAACGTCGAATTTTTGTTACAGATTGACTGGACTATAACATTACTTGCTGCCATAAAATTTCATCTTTTTCAACTTTTTCTATGTACAGGTCGACATTAATGAAATAACAATATTCTTTATTATTTATTTGATAAAAGTAATTATGGTTTCTTTTTAACATTTTTTTTGCTTCAGTATTCAAAGTTTCACTGGTATTACTAAAAAAGAAATGAAAGTTATACCTACAGTTTGTTTATTTAAAGTAGACTCGATTTACACATATACAGAAAACGATACAAAAGTATTGATTTAAACAATTTCATTATTCAAGATTTGTACTGATAAAATCAATTTGCTGTACTTGTTATTTATTTCATGTAAAACTTGAAATTTTTACATAATATTGTATTTGTATTAACATACTATCATATTTTGTTGCTACATTTATACCGATTCAAAGTCAAATATTTTAAAAAGAATTTTCAACACCTTTATGTGTAAAAATAAATAAAAATATTACTTTTAATTCTGCGTCAGTAAGAAATAGTATAATAATGATTGTAATATTAGTCTATTTTTAGAAACAAATAATAATCTTAGGGAGGGGGTAATTTTTGCCGCTCCCCCTCCTTTCAGTTAATTAAGTTAATGTTTTTTCGACTGTTTTTTATTTTAATGTGTAAAAAATACTCGAAATCTCAGTTATACAGCATCTATTTTTCTTACATACCTAACCGACGTTTCAGTTAGCACTGGAACTTTCTTTAGGGTCTAAAATTTACAACAATAATTACAACAATGTATATAAAACAATTACCTAAGAGATTAGGTATATACATTGTTGTAATGATTGTTGTAAATTTTAGACCTTGAACTGTAAACCGAAACGTCGGTTATGCAAGAAGAATAAATGCTGTATTACTGAGATTTCGAGTATTTTTACGCTTTACACCTTTCAGTAAATTTTATATATAGTAGTAGCACAATGCATCTTCAAATATCTATACATAAATTACAAATCTTATAAACACTTGAAGCTTGTAGCAATATAAAAAGAAAAAAGTGATATTATGTTGGTACACATACTATTTGAAGAAAGAATTTGATTTCTTGAGTTGTAATAAAAAATAAGTAATTTAGAACTTTTAAACTTTTTTTAAGCTTCCACTTAGATTTTGCAACTCTCGACTTTTTAATTTTCTTATTAATTTTGCTTGGAGCAATTAAAGATTTGCGGCCCATATTTAACAATAATAAGCGAAACTTAGCTCTTTAACAATGTACAAAACGATATTGTCAAATCAAGATCACAAGTGAAAGTGAAGGTTTTACCCTTAGCAAGCAGCACAATTTATATACCTGTACAACTGTTATTTAACCGTTAATCCATGGAAAGCACCTTATTCCAGGTATTGAACAGTAGATTGTTTTTCGATAGCAACACTAACAGTTATTTCAATTCTATAAATCAAACTTTAAATCTTGGAAAAACTTCTGTATTTGAATTAGCAGAGTTTTCCCTCAGCAGCACAAACTATAATAATCTTAACATAACTGTTATTAACCCCGTTAATTTCAAAATAAACTTTTAATCCTTTAAATCAAAGTAAATCTTTTACTATTTTATCTTAACATAACTTATTAAGCCCGTTAATTCAAAGAAAAAAATGTCAACTGTCAATCTGTTTGTTTTCCTCTACAGTTAGATTTTTCGCCTATAAAACGCTTATAAATATCTCAGTACAAATTGCAGTAAATGAAAATGTTCTCGCTTCAACTAGCTGGAACAAATTTGAACAGCCGGGTCCACTACCGTCTACCGGTCTCTTCTCAACCGACCGATATCCTAGTGACAAGAAGCTGAACTATTTACTCGCTAAAATGCATTATGGCGGGCGCTCAGCCCTACATTTTTTTATTCGTACAAATTTCAAAAACTGTTGAATATATACGATTTTTGAAATTATATTTATAAACAATATCATATATTCTTTGTTAGGAGACTAATTTCAATACATTTATTTTTCTAGTACTGGAGAATTTAATTATTGTATTAAAAATTTAAACAATAAACAAAAATGTTATATATGGTGACATAGATATTTAAATACTAAATACAAATTTGAAAACCGGATCCCTTTAAGTGCAATAGTTCTTGAGATTTGTATGCTTGAAATTTTAATGCACTTCGAACGCAGTCTTAAAGAAGCCATGTGTGTCCTAAATTAAAACACAAAATTTTATATACATATTTCACTATGACCTCTGATTTACCTTTTTTTAAATATATAAAATAGTCATTGTTCTCTTGTAAAACTGAACTTTTTCATCTTCTTCTTCTTCTTTTTCGAATAAATGAACTGTAAGAAAAATATATATGAAACACTGGATATGAAGACTATTGTAGTTAATTTACCTGTAGTTGGTCATCAAATCTGATACTTAAACAAAAATGAATTTTATGAATTGATTTTAAAAATACAATTTACTCGTTGTCTTTGTGTTCTTTTAGTTTTCTCATTAAACTTAGTACTCTGTTTAAAATACTAAATGTTTTGGCTGATTTTGAGCTTGATTTGGATCCTTCTTGTGGATTTAATTTTAATATATATCTTTGGAAAAATTCCAAAGTTAAAGAAGCAGTAGCTGGGTATTTCATATTAAGTATGTAAAATAGTGCAAACATTTGTTGAAATGCACGCTCATAAGTAATTGCTTCGCCAGTTATAATTTTTTCAACAATTATATAGTATATTTTATCTAAAAAAGAATTAAAAATTTAAAGCATAATATGAAAATTCAAATCTACGAGTAATACTATGATAAATATTTATTGTACCTTTGATATAAATGATGTGCGGCGTAGATATATCATTATCATCACATAAGTTTTCTTTCGGTATATGTACCTGTACCTTCTATGATAGATTTCATTGGTGGCACATACAGAAATAGATTCTGTTGTTTCCTATTCCGGCTGATTTGGCTGTCAATTCTTACAAACAGATTATGGATCTAAAAAAATATTTTATAAGGAAATTTATAGGGCACGGGCAAATCGCTCGCTAACTGTGACCGTCAAGTGTTTTTAAACAACTGTTTTGATCATAATTTATATTAATAATTTAATTTAACATATGAATCAATAAGAACGTATACTATTTATCTGTTCAACTATACTTGAGCAAAACTTAATTTGTCGGCTGCAGTCCTACAGGTGATAGGTGATCGCAAGCGATTTTCGACCATACATCTTTGACAAGAACGTTCCTAATAAACTTTATGCATGTGAGCATGTGGCAAATGGCATAATATTTTCCCACTATTAATAATCAAAGGTTTCACTATTAATTTACACTCTCAAAACACAAAAATTTGTATTGTTTGCAATATGAATTATGATCAAAATAATTGTAACCGAAACACTTTTCCCATGGCAGCAGAGTGATTTGCATTTTTTGTTTTATTCATTTGCCCGTGCCTTATAAGCTTCGATTATTAAAAAAACTATAGGGTTAGGAGTACTGTTTTCATTATTATTTACGTTGTTGAATTTTTTAAATACCTAGTTAAAATAGTAAATACGGACTTACCGTTTATGAATGTTATATATATTTTCAGAAGAAAACAAATTATAATAATAAACAATGTCCAACGTGTTAGGGCGTGCAGAAGAAAGAACAACGACGTTCTTCTTGTTATTTGAATCTGAAACCAAAGAACTTAGTATGCTCTATTTGTTGGCGGCATAATAGTCAATCAATTTGTTTTACATAACTTTCTGAAACTTAACTTTGTTCAATTTTTGTAAATAATAGATTACAGTTTTAACAGAAATGACCAAGTAAACAAACAAAAAGGGAAGGTTGTGAATCTAAGAAAATTAATTAAAAAAGATATCTTGGTATTTCGAAAAAAAAAAACAACTTCGATTATTCAAAAACTTGGGTTATGAATAGCGAATAGGTACTATTTTCATTAGTTATATAATTTAAATTTGCAATTGTTGAATATTTATTAATAATTAGAATAGTAATAATGACTTACCATTTAATAATGTTATGTATATTTACAGAGCCGCCGCGTGGGTATTAGCCGCCCGTGTGCAATATTTCATAAATCCTCCCCCTATTACAAATTGCAACTATTCAATGATTTCCATTTAGAGGTTCTTTGCTTTTTGTGTTCTATGAGCTTTAAGCAGTGACAGATCTAGAAAGGAGGGGGCGAAATTCTAATAAAAATAGTACTTGGGTAGTGTTTTTTTTAAAGAAAAAGAAGAAATAGCGCCGCAGGCGAAAAAATGTTTGAGTTCAAGGTCAACGGCTGTTTCATTAAAAGTTAAGTTTTTCCATAGAAGAAAAATTACATTATATTTTACCCTCTTATTCTCTCTTTCACGAGTTGAAATTAATTTAAAAAATTATGAAATTAAAATTGGGAAATTTGTTTATTTGTAATGTGTCAAGAAACGATTTTTTAAAATTTTAAAGAACAAATTATCACTAAGAGGATGGGCCTCCCTTTTATCCACAACTGGGTCTAAGACAAAGTTTTATTTTTTTCAGCAGTACCTATTCCTTAATTGTTATTGAAGTCATAATGCTTCATAAAGAAAATTTGGTGACCAGGGGTGTACTGGAACTTGAATTTTTACTGAGAATTCGCGTAATCGGCCGGTCACAATAATTAATATTGTACTGACTCTTCCAGCAGAAAATAGCGCCGCAGGCGAAGTTTTTTTTATTCAAGACCCTACGTCAACTATTTTTGCGGAATCTTATTAGAGAGATCGTTAGTATAGCGTTAGGTTGAATTTGTTATAGGTCATTAACAATAACGTGTAGTATAGGTACTTTGATAAAAGAAGATTTAATAAAATTGAAGACAATGAAGAAATATAAATAGGTAAATTAAGAATCATAATTAACAATGAATTCTGAAAATTATTGTCAAACATTAAAATTATTTTTTTTATAAAAATAAAAATTTAATTTTCACCCAGAATGCCGCTCCCTTAATGAGCCGCCCTTGTGCGGGGCACGCCCTGCACACTCGCACGCGACGGCCCTGTATATTTAAGACGACAACAATACTCAAGCGAATGTTTACGGTTTACGATACGAACTGTAGGTTGCTTGGCCTCAAACGTGTTCTGACTTGTTCTTTGTTCACCACGCCACGTGTTCATACTACACACTTGTGTAGAAGAGAGAAGGAGATATTTTCTGAAACACTATACACTTCTGATTGGTCAGCGGCATTGTCAAACAATGTGTTATACAGATACTTTCTGTAATTTTACATTATTATGGTAATTATACTTTCAATCATTTTTCGTGTGCACTTTCGTAAATGAAAGAAATAATTATTTATCATTATACATGTAAGCATAATTTTAAACAAAAGTTTACATAATTCACACTAAATTTACATTATGTTTTCGCAAATAAGTTTTAAAGGGCATTGTATGAAACAAAATGTTGTAAGTTAATAAATAACATTTATAAATTGATTGCTGCAATAGGTACACATTGTTGACTTTTTATTAATTTTATAATAATGACTTACCTTTAATGTATATTTTGCGTAATTTAAATAACTGCACAATCACAAAGTTTAACTGAACAGCACGAACAGTAACAAACACTACTGTAACGTGTAACGACGAGAGAAAGAGACATTCCTGTCACGCTGTCACACACAAACACAAGAAACTAGCAGAGTGTTCTTATTGGTTAGCGGCATCATCAAACAATTTGTTTCACATAAACTTTCTGTAACTTTACAATTTTACAGATGGTGGGATGTTCATTATCTACAACTCATTTAATAATAAATCATAGTAATAATTAAGACTGTACATATTTAAAATAACTATGTTAATTATTCTGTAAAATAATTAAATAATATTATATTGAAAAACGACTAAAAATAACCACCTCTCTTTAGTATTTAATCGTATGCAATTTTTCTCCTTTTCATACCGTCTTCTAATTTCTAGTTTATGTTTCTGCATATTTGTGTATGTTCACGATTTTCAAAAAATAGGCTGAACGAATTAAGACGATATCTTTTCAGCTTAGGTTACAGGTACAGCTTACTCGGTTACAGACAGGTATTTGATATTTGAATTTAAGCCCGCCATATTTTTAAAACTAGTGAGATATTTGAGGAAGTATTTAACTGGTTTATAACAAAGAAAATACTTATTAAGTATATTTTTACTTATCATCTTGAAATAAAATTGTGACTGCACTGTCACTAATTTAAACAAATTTTGGAATTATATTTTTTTTTAGTGAAAGTAGTAATAATTGTAATATGAAACAAGTTTCCTACCTGTCATTTTAACAAAGAGTAGTAATTTTTTTTTCGAAAACTGCTTATTTTTTATTCTTTATCTTTATTATTAAGGGGCTTTTATCACAGTAAAAAAGTATTTAACAAATTACTCCCAACCTATTAATCCTATAAATCTAAAAAAATACCATATAAAGATAAGGGCAGTAAAAATCTAGCTACGTTTTCGAATTTTTTAAATTGTTATTATTATTATTTATAAACAATTAAATAACAATAATTCTGAGAAAAGCTCTTCGTAAGTTTGATTGCATTGTAAATTTAAATGTTTATATCACATGATTAAATAAAATTTTCAAATAGTAGTCGAGTAATTTGTTAAATAAATTTAAGAATTGTATGCGCGCTAGCCAATCAAATTAAGTATTTTCTAAACAAAAATGGAGCGAAACATAACAATTAGATAAATAGAGACAACATGTGCTCATAAAACATAGGCTGTCAGCGCGGATACCTGAAATAACGAGGATTTGTGATCTAGCAGCGTTGAGCGCTAAAACCCCCTTAAACAAACTACGTTTTTGTTCAACTATCAAAAAAAGTTGACATTGACATCCGCAATTCAGGCCGCGAAGTAAAACATTTGTTGTACGACACATTTCTCGGCCGCGTTGCTGCGAAGTAAATTTATTGTGTTGTACATGTCAATGTCAGATATTTTTGACTGTTTCACAAAAAATATTATGTATATCTAACTCGTCTGTGAAATATAATTATGTTTAGTGTTCTCGAGAATTTTTAAGCCTCGGCCTTTGCCTCGGTCGGAAATTCTATCGGACGCTAAACAGACATTGCGCGTAGTCTCAGTATAAATACTATTTTACCTAACTATTCTGTATTTTTTACTTTGAAAAATATGTAATTATTACATAATTCACTTTTAGTAGAACAATCTAGTATTTTTACTCGTAAATTATGTATATCTAAACAATATTTCTGTAATATAATATTTACATATAAATTGTAGTAAATTAAATTACAGAACATGTAGCAAATTTACAGATTATGAAGAATAATACATATTATTCTTATTTTTACAGGTAGTTGAGGAAAAATATTGTTTTATTCTGTAAAATTAGGATTACACATTTGTTATGTACTTTTTTTTACTATATTTTATCTGGAAAATCGCGATTTTTTTTACAGTGAATATTTCGGAAATAAAATTAAACAAGACCCATTTAAAATTACTACTGCACACGGTACTTCAACTGAAAATTATAGTGTCATATTACCATCTTCTAAAATATTTAATAAACCAACTATATTACTAAAATATCATTTATTCAATTTTCATGCGAAATTTGATATCCTACTTGGTCTAGATAACTTGAAACTAGTAGAAGCAACTATTGACCTAATTAACGACAAAATTATTACTCCAACTCAAAACATCAAAATTCATTATCATAAAATACTTCCTAAATATCATTATGTTACAATTCCACCGAAATCTGAAAAATTCTCTAAATTTTTTGTTAATAATATAGAAAATGGCGAAGTAGTATTATCAGAAACAAATTTAAATAACATAATAATTATTCCCGAAGGCGTAGCAAATATTCAAAATCACCAATTTATTTATCCAATAATAAATTTAAGTAATGAAGAACAAACTATTGATTCAGCAAATTGTGTAAAATTTAAACTATTAGAAGAATTCGAAATAAACAATATTAATTTAACTGATAACTTACAAAAAGAACAATAAGATATGAACAAAATTAGAATCGAACACATGAATTCCGAAGAAAAAAGAGAAATAACAAAATTACTTGCTTCATCTTCTGAAATATTTCACGCAGATAATAAGCCATTAACCTTTACTAACGAGATAAAACATTTCATACGAACTAAAGATGAAATTCCGGTATATTCAAAAACTTATAGATACCCTGAGATACATAGAAAAGAAGTTGAAAAGCAAATACAAAAATTATTAGAACAAAATATTATTCGCCCATCGTTCTCACCATGGTCATCTCCAATTTGGATCGTGCCTAAAAAGCTCGACGCATCCGGTGAAAGAAAGTGGAGAATGGTAATAGACTATAGAAAATTGAACGCGAAAACAATCGATGACAAATATCCATTACCAAATATTACTACCCTTTTAGACAAATTAGGCAGATGCCAATACTTTTCAACATTAGATCTCGCGTCCGGATTTCACCAAATTGAAATGAATGAAGCGGATATTCAAAAAACGGCATTTAACACAGAAAATGGTCACTATGAGTTCCTTAGGATGCCTTTTGGCTTAAAAAACGCACCCTCCAGTTTCCAAAGAGTTATGGATAACGTTCTTAAAGATTTAATCAATAATATTTGTCTTGTCTACCTAGACGATGTGATAATATTTAGTACAAGTCTCCAAGAACACATTGAAAGTCTAAAAACAATTTCGATCGACTAAAAATCGAAATTTTTACGTAAAGAAGTAGCTTATCTCGGACATGTTGTAACCCCTGACGGCGTAAAACCTAATCCAGATAAGACCCGTGCTATCAAAAGCTATCCTCTTCCAAAAACTGAAAGACAAATTAAAGCATTTTTAGGATTATTGAGTTATTATCGGAAATTCATCAAAAATTTATCTCATATAACCAAACCTTTAACTAAATGTTTGAAGAAAAATGAAAAAATAAATTATAATAATCCGGAATATATAAAATGTTTTAACACTTGTAAAAATCTGCTAATTAATGATCCAATACTCGAATATCCTGATTTCAGTAAACCCTTTAATTTAACCACAGACGCCAGCAACTATGCTCTCGGCGCTGTTTTATCACAAGGCCCTATCGGTGCCGATCTTCCCGTTGCTTACGCTAGTCGTACATTAAATGATACAGAATTAAATCTTAATACCACCGAAAAAGAGTTATTATCATATGGGCTACAAAATACTTAAGACCATATTTATACGGAAGAAAATTCACAATAGTTACAGAACACAAACCTTTACATTATTTACACAGCCTTAAAGAACCAAATTAAAAATTAATCCGTTGGAGACTTAAGCTAGAAGAATACGACTATGACGTTATTCATAAGAAAGGAACATTAAACAAAAATGCAGACGCTCTGTCTCTGTCTCGCATAGAATTAAATATAAACACGTTAGAACAAGAATCACCAAGTTTATTTGATTTAATTGAAGAATTTAATGAAACGTATGTTCCCAATAACGAAACACAATCTATGATAGTTGAACCCGATGATGACAATTACCTCGATCTTGAAACATACCAAAACGTTCATTTAAGTATAGAACCAAAATTAAACACATTGTTGATGACCTGCTCAATAGCAAAAACAACATTGCACACTGTATCTCAGCTGATAACAAGTTATCAGCAGGAATAGCAGAACAGTTAGAAGCTAAATTTAAATGTAAAGACTTTCTATTCAAATCAAAAAACAAAGTCGGTGCAATAATAGCCCAACATATAGGAAATAATAGAATATTATTTCATTTAATCACTAAACAAAATTACAAGTCAGAACCTAAAATGAAAGATATCGAAACTTGTCTAAATAATTTTAAAGAATTTTGCTAAATTAGACATTCCCAAAATTTGTTCTGGTCTAGATAGAAAAAATTTTAACGAAATCAAATCTTTAATTAAAAGAATCTTTGCAAACACAAACATCGAAATCACAATTTATTCGCTTATCTCAGACGAAACGCTTATCACAGAACACGATAATATTATCGCAAACTCAAGTTCAGACTTAGAAACCGTACATTCAAATGCAGAGAATCCAATCATAGGCATTACAATTACCGAAACACCTGTAAATTTCGGAAAGAATCAAATTCCCCAGCCGAACCAAAAAAAAAGAAAATTCACTCTGATAAAATGAGAATTCTTGTACAATTATCTGAAACCGATTTCGAAAATGTTGTCATAAATTTCATTAAAGAATTTATTGTACCTAAAGTAATATATTATTACTTATATTTTGAACAACCCATATAGGTACGAACGATTTAGTAATGCACTTAAAAAACATTTTAAAAATTCTGAAATAATATTTATTAAAAGTAGGTAATATCAAACTAATTGATGTAGAAGATCAAGAAGAAATTTTGCAAACTATAACAAATTATCACGAAGGCAAAACAAACCATCGAGGGATCAATGAAGTCCATAACCAATTAAAAAAGAAATATTATTGGCCAAATCAGCTAAAAAGCATTACCGATTTCATTAATCAGTGCGAAATATGTTTAACAGCTAAGTACGAACGAAATCCTATAAAACCTAAATTAAACATAACCCCAACACCAAATAAACCTTTTGATATTGTTCATGTTGACACACTCAGCCTTGAAAATTCAAAATTCTTAACGATAATTGTCGCATTTTCCAAATACGGACAAGCATATAAAGTAACTTCGACAAATGCTATCGAAATTGCGAACACACTAACAAAATATTTTTCTCATCACGGTATACCCAAACTAATAATATCAGACAATGGATTAGAATTTAAAAATAACCTCGTTAAAGAATTACTTTCCCTTCATAAAATTGACGTACACTTTACAAGCTCACAAAACCCAAACTCGAATGGTTTAGTTGAGCGTTTTCACTCAACTTTAATAGAACACATTCGTTTATTTAACATGCAAGAGCAATTAAAAAATGAAATTATTGAAGATAAAGTTCACTCCGGAGTCTTAGCTTATAACAACACTAATCATAGTACTACTAATCTAAAACCAACCGAAATTATGAATGGACATCTTGAAACAAATTCTCCACTCGATATAGAACTCGAAAAACAAATTACTCAAGAATATATTCAAAACCACAAAGAAAAAACTAAATTAATGTACCAAAATATTAATCAAAAATTGGAAAACGATAAAACGAAATTAATCACTAAAATAAATGAAAATCGAGAAGAACTCCCTAATATCCCAAAAACGATTTTTGTCCAAAACAAACAAAAAGTTAACAAAACACGACAACCAAAATTTAAAAAAGAAAACTTAAGAAAGTAAATACGAATTTAAAAACAGGTCTAATCGAAACTCAGCCAAACGACAAAAAACAATCCAAAATACACTTATCTAACATTAAAAGACCACGAAAAGTTACTAATAAAGATCCGGCAATTCCAGGTCCCTCTACCTGTCATATTCCCACGGACTAGACTTCAAGGCTGCGTGTACTTTCGTCCTGTGTATCTTCGTGGTACATCAAAAATAGTATCGTTTCGTGGCACTTTACCTGGCCAGGGTTTTCTACCTGGGCTTTATAATCCTGTCCCAGCGGGGGGTAAACAAGTAAGTGTTCTTTCGTTCCACTTTTGTTCCATATTCTGTATTACAAGTTTACCATAGTATTTTATATTTTTATTACCTCTTACCTCATTCTATAAGAGAGGTATATGGTAATGGATCAAAAATTTCCGAGTATCCATTACCATACCTCATTACAGTAAATCTTGAACAAGATATTGTTCAAAAATATAAAATACTATGGTAAACTTGATTCAAATTGATAAATATAAAGATGTGACAGATCGACACAGTAATACAGACAGAATATGGAACAAAAGGGGAACGAAAGAACACTTACTTGTTTACCCCCCGCTGGGACAGGATTATAAAGCCAAGGTAGAAAACCATGGCCAGGTAAAGTGCCACGAAACGATACTATTTTTAATGTACCACGAAGATAAACAGGACGAAAGTATACGCCACCAGACTTCAAGGATATTACACATAATCCAGGACTTATGACTATAAATCTCGGACCTGCAAAACTTCAAAAAACAAAACACACATTTGTACACTACTCGACTTACAATCACTATGGACTCAATACGATAATTTAAACAAACAATATGTTAACCTCTCACAAACACTTGATATTGACCATACGTTTGCCTCAGAATTTGTAAACGATAATAAAATTATCAAATATATTCAAGACTCAATTAACGAGAAAATTAGTCACTTTTCAACCCACTCAAAAACTAATAGATCTGGTACATGGACTAATTAATGCATAAAGCCTCATTCACAGCTCTTAACATAGTCACTGTTTTTGTCGTATGTAATAACCTTGAAGTGTTTGACATACGTAGTAACATGAAACCATTCACAGCTCTAGTTTTAGTCTTTGTCTTAAGCATAAACACAAACATAAAAGTATGCAAACTTCAAACTTTTTGTCTTTGTTTTAACCTAAAAGTAGTTTGTAGACAGTATACACACCTATGTTCACAACAGTTTATTTCGTTGATCTGTCACAATATTCTGACGTGGGAAAATGAATCTTAGAGCAAAACAAATTATAACTGCGATTGTTAGATGAAGACGAACTGCAGCAGCAGTAGCAATATACACAAAACTGCTATTGCACGAGGCATGACCCAAAACAACATTAATGGCTTTGTTTATAAAAAACCACGTGATGTTCGCAATGAAGTGAGATGCGGTGTGGTATGTTCACCACATCCATGTAAGAATTTATTTTGGTTTTATTTTTTCGATATACGTTAAACTAGTAATAACAGGAAATTATACAAACCGAGCACTGCACGTTTAATAATATTCTATATTATAAAAATGTATTTTATATAATATTTTTGTTTGGTTTAGCAGACGTGTGAACTTAACTGAAGACAAAAACAATGTTTGTGTCAACAGCTGAGAATGGGCCAAATCTACGCGACAAAGACAAAGACGAAAAACAGTGACAATGTTAGAGCTGTGAATGAGGCTTTAGGCTCCATAATAAAAAGTATAACTGGAAATTTGGATGCAGAGGATGAAAAACGGTACTCAAAAATTATGAATTATTTGCAAGAAAATCAATTCAAATTAAATAACCAAATAAAGCACCAGTATTCTATTAATCAACAAATGATAGAGTATTTTAATAAAACTGTTGTAGTCCATGGGCCAGCTAGTCAAATTCAAGATTTCGGTATAATTTGGGGGTACTAAGTTTTCTTTTAACCATAGTTATACAGGGTGTCCCGTAACATGAAGCACATATTAGAATGGCATATAGTACTTAACGTACTGATCACGAAACAAAAAGAATTTTTTCAAAATCCTATAATTAAGGGTAGTTTACTTAAGGAGAACATTTTTAGTATCAGTGGACAATATTTATTTTGAATAAAGAAATTAATTATAGTCATTACGTAAAGTAATTTATAATTGAAATTAATTTATGCTATTACGTAAAGCTTCATAAAACCAATATTAATTAATCTGTATTCTATGGATGCGTAGGTAAAGAAAACAAAATATTTCAAAATACTTACTTTATTTTTATAAAAACTGTTCAAAATTATTTCCATTAACAGCTAAACATAACGCAGCACGTTGAATTACAGAAATTGTATAAGCCCGATGAAATGCATGTTCTTGTCTAATTCTTTCAGCGCAATTTTCAATTCGTTGCCTTAATTCTTCAAGGGTTTCAGGAGCCTCTTGATTGTCATAGATGAGGGATTTAAAATTACCCCAAAAATAAAAATCTAATGGATTCAAATCCGGAGATCTAGGAGGCCAAGCTACAGGACCTCCTCAACCAATCCATCTGCCCTCAAATACTCTATCTAGGTGATTTCTAACATTTCTACTAAAATGAGGTGGTGCACCGTCATGCATAAACCATGCCTTTTGACGTACATTCAGAGGAATTTCTTCTAATAATTCAGGCAAATTATTCTGCAAAAATAATATATAATCCTGGCCATTCATTCTGTTAGGAAGTATGTATGGTCCCAGTAACGATCCATTCACCATCCCAGCCCAAAGGTTTAGCGAAAACCTATGCTGAAAATGACTCCTGACAACAGCATTCGGATTTTCTTCAGCCCAGTTGTGACAATTATGAATATTGTGTATGCCATCACGAGTAAATATTGCTTCGTCAGAAGATATTACTTCTAACGTAAAATTAGGATCCACGGCATGTTGGTTGATGCAGAAGCCATTCGCAAAACCTTATTTGAAGAATATGGTCGGGTTCAATTAACGCATGGACCCGTTGAAAATGATAAGGATATAAGTTATTATTATTTAAAATTCTCCAAACTGTCATCCGCGGCACACCTGGTAGTTGGCGAGATATTCTCCTTGTACTAATTGTTGGGTCATTGCGTACCAAATCTAAGACTGCATTTTCAACATTTGCTGGTCTCTGACGAGCTCCACCGTCTCTTCCCCGATTAGGTCGCAAAGAAGCAGTGTCGCGAAGGCGTTAAGTAAGATTAACAAATGTGCGAGGATACGGATGCCGTCGTCCTGGAAAACGTTCGGCGTAATAGTGCTGGGCTAATCTAGCGTTTTGCCCTGCTTCGCCATACACTAGCAACATATCCACTAACTCATTGTTACTGTAATCATTCATTTTTGCAAAAATCACAAGAGCGATATCAAGACTAGATTAATAATAAACAATGTCACGTAACGAATCGAACAACTCACCACCACCACCTTAATAGCAAAACTGAAAGTGTTATGTGACCGGCTACTTGAAACTAAATTTAATTATTGTATTATGCAAACATTAGTTATAGGTACAATGTAATATTTAATATTAAAACTACGTATTCAACCAGTGGCCCAAAACTGTTTTCTTGACAAACCTCAAAAAATAATTTTCGAATTTTGAAAAAATTATTTTTGTTTCGTGATCAGTACGTTAAGTACTATATGCCATTCTAATAAGTGCTTCATGTTACGGGACACCCTGTATATGAGTATAAGGATCATTAAAAACCATGATTGCCATCTTCAAGTGGTAGCTAATAGAAATGGCGGCTAATACAAGATGGCCGGCGTTGCTTTTAAATAACGGCTATATCTATGGAAGTAATTAGAGTGAAGGCTGGTGTATACTCCCAATTCCCGCCCCCCCGTGGGAATTTTCGACACATACATTTTTGTGTTTGTATTGACATGTACTTTAAGGTTTTAGGTGTTTGCCACTCGCGAATTACAGCATATCCCGGAAAAAACACAAAAATATAATGAAAACTACTATAAATGATATATACAGTGGCCGCCGCTTTCTGGGATCACTGGTTAATTGAATCAACCGCTTAATTGAAATAAATTACGTAGAGCAAAACTGAATCACTTTTTACATTGAAAATCCGCTGCTTATCGGGATCAAACCACCGTTTTACCGTCGTTTTAATGGTCCTACTTGAGTCACAGTTAAAAAAAAACAATGAAATTTTTGTATTTTTAAATTTTTGTGTGTTTAATCAACTCTACTTTCTATACGGATAAAGATATCGACTTGCGGTTTGCGGCGTTGGATTCATTATTAAATTTTACGTAAGATACATTATATTAAATTTTTTGTAAGGCCCTTGATAACCCAAAATTTAATTATTATCTTCTAGTGAAAATAGCAAAATTTCAAAATTTTAAATATTTTTTGTGTTTAATCAACTCTACTTTCTGAACGGATAAAGATATTGACTTCTGGTTTGCGGCATTGGATTTCTTGGATAATTTTATGTAACATACATTGTACTATTTTTTTTTTAAAGACCTCTAATAATCCGAAATGTAATTATTTTCTCCGAGAGAAAATTGTAAAATTTTACAATTTTAAAAGTTTCTTGTGTTTAATCAACGTTAATTTCTGAACGGATCAAGATATCATATTAGTGGCCCATGGTCTAAATGGTCCGATTTCAACAAACTTTCGATCGTATCATTTTTAAAGTACATTAATTTTGCAACAATTTCAGCCCAACCGCAGCTCTGTACGTCCAATAGTTTCCGAGATCTAAACTTAGCACATTTTTCAAAAAAATGAAAGTTGAGAAATTTTTGCTTTTTTCGTAATTTTTGTGTTTAATTAACTGTTATTTCTGAATGAAAAAAAAAATTGTCTTCCGGTTTCTTTCATTAAATTTTACGAACATTTCCCTATAAAATATGTTATTTTAGAAACTTTTGAAGGCGTCTATTAAGCCAAAATATCAATTTTTTTTCGTGAGAAGTATTGAAATATTTTGTATTTATTGTGTTTAATGAACTGTATCTTCTGAACGGATAAAGTTATCGACTTCCGGTTTCTTGCATTAAATTCTACGAATATTTCTCAATAAGATACAGTATTTTAAAATCTTTTTTGGATATTCATTAAGCTAAAATATAAAATGTTTTTCCGAGAGAAAATAGAGAAATTTTTAAATTTTTAATAATTTATTGTGTTCAATGAGCTATAACTTTTGAACGAATAAACTTATAGACTTCCAGTCCAAAAGAAGACATCGAACTTCAACCGAGAACTTCATCCCCTATATCGACGCTGAAGCTTCCCGATGGAGCCCGATTTTAAAGAGGGAGGAGTTATGGACAGCGTTCCCATTTATTAAGCTGACGTAGCCCGAACCCTAAACCTTTTGTATCTTATCTAATAAGTTGTATCATATTCTTTTATGTTAGTTGTAATGTAGTGCACAGTCAGTCAGAGACGAGCAATCGTATTGTAAACAACCACTTGTAATTGAATTAATTTCTGTTTTAATAAAAAGTTCTGACATAACTTAATAAGTCGAAATAAATGTTTTTTAAAAACATAACTCACGAATAATTAAATATAACTTATATACACTCGACGAAAATAAAAACGCACCACTTGAAAATGCACCAAAAATGACACAATTTCAAAGTGCGATATCTCGGCTGTATTTCGACGAAATTAGATCGAGTTCTGAAAACGTTGAAGTCTTATCTTTAATGTGATTATAGCCAATGTGACAAAAAATCCACTCCACCACCTCCCACCCTCCTAAGAAAAACAACTGTACCTGATGTCCAAAAAGGTCCAACTTTGGCAACTCATGCGCAGTGCCAAAAACATCGTGGACCTTAGTGGCCAACAGAGTAATAAAGATCATAATTTTTCTTCAAGGTCCGCAAAATTTCAAGTACCTACGATGATTTGGCGCGAAGTTATGAATTTTTTTTTTAAAAGTGTCTTTGAGGTTTTTGGCCATAACTTGGCGAATTTTGCACGAAAATCAATAAATTTTGGATTTCCGAGAACGTTGAAGGTTTTGGCCCTGTAAGTTAATCTGCCGCCAAACCCGATCCAACTCCTGCCACCCCCGGATAAAAAAACATGTTTTTAACTGAAAAATGTTCAATTGTAGCAACTTGTAGTGCGAGTAAAAAAAATCGAGGACCTTATTGCCCAACAGGACAATAAAGTTCAATGTTTTTCCTTCAATTTTCTCAAAACTTCAAGTACGTGCGATAATTTGGCACGAAGTTATGAATTATTGAAAAAAATTGGTATTTTTGTGCTTGATTTGTGATGATATCCAATATGACGAAAAATCCACTCCACCCCTTCCCACCCCCTTAGAAAAAAATGTACCTGATGTCCAAAAAGGTCCAACTTTGGCAATCCATGCGCAGTGCCAAAAAATTCGTGGACCGTATTGGCCAACAGAGTAATAAAGATCAGACTTTTTCTTCAAGGTACCTGCGATGATTTGGCGCGAAGTTATTAATTTTTGAAAAAAAGTGCCTTTTTGAGGTTTTTGGTCATAACTTGGCGAATTTTGCACGAAAATCAATAAATTTTGGATTTCCGAGAACGTTGAAGATTTCTCTATTCGGCCCTGTATCTGCCACCAAACCCGATCCACTCCCTGCCACCCCCGAATAAAAAAACATGTTTTTGACTGAAAAATGTTCAATTGTAGCAACTTGTAGCGTGAGTAAAAAAAATCGTGGACCTTATTGCCCAACAGGACAATAAATTTCAATCTTTTTCCTTCTATTTTCTCAAAATTTCATGTACGTGCGATAATTTGGCACGAAGTTATGAATTTTTGAAAAAAATTGGTATTGGGTGCGTTTTTATTTTCCTCGAGTGTATATATATATATCATACAAATTCAAAATTATTTTAATAAAACGCAGTTTAGGTACTATTTCCTATACCACGGAACGTACTGACTGGCTCTGGCTTGTCTGCCGCGTGACGTCATGCGCGAAGCAAACGCATTTTCGTTCACAGGACGGACATACCTTAGTTTCTTTATACCATGTACGTCTACTACTCCTTTATCTTCTCCTTTGAATTTTATTTTATTTTGCTTACAAGGTATATTTTATTTAAATTTCATACAAACAATCACTACGATAACAAATCACAAGACTCTTCCTTCCTTTCATACTTACAGCATTTCCCTAGCAGTGACCAGAATCACTTGGGCTGCTAGGGACCTTTCATTAAATCTTTCAACCTCTCCCTCTTGAACACATTTTTATTTTTTCAACACATGCCAGTATCAAATCCCGCAATCTATGTAATTGAACCGACACTGGCATAAACATACACAACATCTTTATCATTTACCTTACTTACCACTAACCTGCACCGTTACAATGACATCATTCAACATTTCTATAAATAATGAACAAATAAATAAAATTATTTCAATTAAATTTTTATTATAAATATTTGATATATGGACAAAATAAGAATCATAATAATCAAGAACAGATAAAATTTGTTCGCCTCACGCTTGAATGTTGTTTTGCCGAGAGCCGCAGAACGCTAGTCGCGTGTTGTTGAATGTTTTATTCTATTTTATTTTCTATTCTGTTACCTACCTACTTTATTTAAATATGTATGTACTTTTTGTGGACGTACTAAATATACCATAACCATATCTCCTGTGCGTTAGAAAATACTAAATTTAAAAAATATTATCTGCTGTTTTTACGATTATAGCGTTTTATCTTGACTCACAAAATAGTTATTTGTGTATCAAGGCTGTAAAAGTGATCTTTTTTGGTCGAATCTGAAGTTTGCAGCCGAGGCGTAGGCCGAGGTCAGCAATTCAGGTGAGGCTAAAAACACTTTTAAGCCGAGGTGCACACAACATTTTTTAGGTGGCTATCAAAAAATATATAATTTTATGTCAAAAAAAGTTTCTTAGTATCATAAATAATTTTATTTATATAATTTAGGCTAACTAAGTTGTAGGTAATTACTTCTACATATATTTACCAATTAAAAATTAAATAAATTTGTTATTTAGCGGCCGTAAAGTAATTGCGGCCGTGAAGTAAATGCGGCCGTAAAGTAGTCATTTTGACAGATGTCACTTTACGGCTGTCAAAGGATACGTAAAACAACTATTTATGCAATAGCCACCTAAAAGTAATGAAATAAAGTTCTATTGTTTTATTGATTTTATGCGTAAAAAATTGTTTTTAGAACATTTCATTGAAATTATGATACAAAGTATTTAAAGGCGTTTAAAGCGTTTGACCTTGAACAAAAAAAATACTCCTGCGGCGCATTTTTTTGCCTCGCCTAACTTAGGAGTCACGCATCGCCACTGCCCCCCCCCCCTCCCACACACACACACACGTACACATACACATACTCATACACAATATACAGCGCTCGACTGTAATGCCGCATTTTCCTGCTCGGTATGTAATATACTATCAGGATCAGGTACTTACTTTGTATCCTGATATATATTGTCCACAAATATAATCAATATCTGAAACGTTTTCAATAAGAACAAAACTTAGGCCATATCCAGCTTGCGCTGTTCTTCTTGGGATAGTCATTCGATTTTAACTGAACTGTGTATGCGTTCTCCATATTTCAATTAGAATTACTTTTTTCCTGATTCATATACCTTGTTTCTGGGTCCCTATCATAAGAATAATTTTTTTCTACAATCGTCACAGATCTATGATTTCAAATTTATTATATTTAACATCAAAAATTCATTCGTTTTTAAAAAATTAAATACTTTTGACGTCATACGACTGCAGAAAAAATATTGTGTGCACCTCATCGGATAGAGCATATTTATTATACTTGTTAAATTAAATTTGTCCGATAGAGGCGAAGCCGAGATCAATGACTCGCCAAGTGCAACAAACAAGCTCTATCCGATGCACACAATATGTTTTCGTCGCGTGCAAAAAAATTCTCTATCTGTAGCCTGTAGGTACTTGATACATAAATTACTGTTTTATTAATATTCTATTAGTAATTAAAATTTTATTAACCAGTTGCTGTTAAAATACATTAAACTGTAAATGTTTGCTTATTTGTGTTAGGTGTCGCCATCTAGCTTCAAACGTATTAATGTACTTAGCTGTTGGCTAACCTGAAGTTTAGTTTAGTAATTGTCAAGTAAGTGTCATATGTAAGAAAAATATTCTCAGGTTGTACACGTTTGTTAGTTTACAATAAATGTCGTATTTAATAACTGCTTAAATCGTTACCCATCACAGGTTATGGGCCCACAGGGGCGGATCTATTGGGCGGGGAGGTAAAGGGGGGTAATTACCCCCCCTAAGATTTTAATTTTAAATTTTTTTATAACGAAAAACAGTAAGTTGTTATTAATTGGTAATGGAAGTATATTTTAGTAAATTTATAGGTAATAATTAATTGTTACTGATCGAAACCTTTGAATTTAGATAATTATATTTGCCAAAGATTTTTAATTTTACATATTAATACAGTCGTAGCGTAATAAACAGCCTACAGTATTCTAATTACCGTAAAACGGGGTTATTAGAGACAGGGGTATAATTAGAAACAAAAAGCATTTTTAACCAATTTCAATGAATGAAAAAGTACCATGTTAGGAACTTTTGGTGCTTTGTGTTGGGGACATTGTCAGGTGAATATAGCGTTTAAGTCCATCCATCTGTCAGAACATAAATCCAATTTCCGCTTTTTACACGGAAATTTGGAGCCTAGAAAACTTTGTTCGGCACTCAAAAACAAAGTAAGTAATGATCATTTAACTTTTGTCAATGTTGTTTACATACATTATTGCTGTTTAAAAACTACTTGTTTTTTCCCAGAAGTATTTTATATATTTTTTACAAATTTATTTCGTCACTGATGTCATTTTTAGGTTAAATTGGGGTTAAAAGAAATAAGAGCTGATGCCTCGCATATCTTTTTAGGGTACACAGGTTCAAAATTTGAACCACTAATTTTTGGACTTACTCGGTACATTGGTGTATAAAATGTACCATCAATAATTTATATAATTTTTTCAGGATAAGTCTGTAGGTTTAAACCGTATACGAGTCTCAAATACGAACTGCTTTTGCGCATGACATCACTTGGTTCAAGTTCCGCTGATACACACATACGCTTGCGCTGGCATTAAAAAAATTAAAATCAACGATAATTATTATGTAATTTGTCTTTATTTAACCTTTGTAGTACAAACTAAAATATAAATTGTAAGAAAAATATACATTTTATAATTTAATTTAGTTTATGTCGCAAGTTCCATTATATGCATTTTTGTCAAAATGAATTGAACATATTGTAGATGTTTTCGCATTTATATTAGAATTCTAACATGCTGTTTTCCATAAGTCGAATAAGGTTTTATTCTTTGGAAATCTAAAAAATTGTATTTCATTGTTCTTGACATTATTTGTATTATTTTTACAGTTTTTTACTGCACAAACAACCATTATAATTTGTTATAAAAATAAAAAATATTAAAATATTTAATAAATCCTGTTGTGCATAGAATGTTTCGTGTTGTTTTGCCGCGGCGATTTACTATCGGATTAATAATTATAGTCAATTGGGTTTAAAAATGAATAACTTGGTAGAGTTCATGCCAAATAGAAATGGGAATGTCAATCATTCCTCGCGCATCTTCTGTCTCACACCAGCAGCGTACAAAGAAATACCATTGGCCCGATCAAGTAAGGAGGGTGGAGCAAACGCAAATGCGTCTTCTGCGCATCGAATCTAATTCCCATTTCTATTTATCATTAACTCTAAAAAATAATCCAAAAAAATTGAACCAAACTTTATACTAAATTATGCACATTTGTACATTATTATATAATTTACAAATTTTAAAATATATTTGTGTAGAAATAACAACAATTTATAGCAAAAATGAGCTATGATTTTATCAACTTTTTTGAAACCATTTATTCAATGACTTCTATTGTCAATATAGGTACATTATCAACAAAAATTCATAAATATTTTGGTATAGTGTAGTCCTAAAGCTTTGTAAAGTTATTTGTTGAAGAATTTTTTTTAAATGTTTATATTTTGTTTATAATAATCAAATAAGTGAACATGTAAGATCTTGGTTACTGGGTAATCTTATATGATTCAAATTCTTGGTAACGATGCCTTATATGTATGTTTTGAATAGTGAGTCATAATGTAATCGTTGATTCAATTTTATATTGGATAAGGCATCGAAAAATAATTTTTTTAAATTTTAAACAATCTTTTAATTATAAATCTTTAATGGCGACGTTTCGGTCTGGTTTTGACCATTTTCAAGCCAATGAATTATTTATATGAAGCAGAATTACATTGTAAAATTTTGAAAAGTTGAAATAATTAAATTATATTTGTCATATCATTCGGCCATGGTATATTCTATGAAACATAGGGGTGTTTTCGTCATTTTTACGTATTACAACTTGTTTACAATTTATTTTGTGTCGACGTGTGCAATTTACGTGTGCATTTAAATTGTTGTTATTTATTGTTTAAGATTCATATATTAGAAATTTATTCATACAAAAGTGTTATTGAATCTAGGTAACGTATCTCCTAATTTGTAGTTTAAAATAATTGATATCTGGTACTTAATATTGCTCATTACATTTTAGAGGTTTTAATTTGTACCACTATACATGAAACGATGAACCGTGGGCGGGAAAAAATGCCAACAAATGCTTACAGATTACAACAAAAACATGAATATCGTTGATAAATTTGATCAAATCAAATCAACATAGTATTAAACAGAAAAATCCAGAAATGGTAGCATCGTATATTTTTCATTTTTATCGATGTAAGTGTAGCCAATTCGTACGTAGTGTATAAAGTAGGTACTAGGCAATAAGGCAATCAGACATTGACTATGAAAGATTTTCGAAGACAAATAGTTGGAGGATTGGCAGCAAATTCTCTAATTCCACAAATGACAATTCCCGTGAAATTAACAATTCCAAAAAAGAAAAGTAAACCTACCTACTGTATCTGCAAACATACGGATAACACAGAGTACACATCAAAACAACACGTCGTAGATGTGCATATTTTAGCACAAAACAGAAATATTATAATAAACTGGAAGTGTACCGCTTTGTCTGGCAAAAAATAAAATATGTTTTCATCATATCACCAAAGAAAGTAAGTTTTACGATTTATAATTAGGTATTTGCTTTTGTATGTACAGTGGTTTATTATTTAAACCACCCGTTATTGTTTAAACAATGTAAATTAAAAATATATGTTGATTAATTTCAGTTATCTTATATTGCTTTTGACTATGTAAATAGCGTTTATTTTCCCCTGTGCAATAAAAAATACTTCTGTACCTCTAAGGGTGTAATTTTATTCATTTTACCGTACCTCAAAGAGATATACAAGCTTAGCGGGGCTAGATTGGGCTGAAATTTTCATACGAAGAAACAAAACATATATAAACGATTCTGCCAAAATATCAAGAGATCTAGAGCTGCAGTGAATAGAGAAACAATTGAAGACAATTTAAGTGTCACTCTCGATGGTATCGATCCATCCAACGTTATAAATTTTTTGTCGCTCTTTATGTTTGTTATTAAATATTTTTGATACATACTATTGTTTTTTTTTCATTTCTTACTGTTTCGAATAACCTTAAGTTATTTTAAATCGAATTAAAGAAGAAAACATGATATTTCTATTGACCCCATATGGAGGTAAATAGAAACAAACCACAAAAAAAAAATGTTGAACTAACTTTATAAACTTTTTTTGGTGGCAACGTGTTGCCAAGGCACAGAAAGAAGTTTTAGAAGTATATGCATTAAATAGAAAAAATATGTTGCGAATCGTTTCTATTAACCCCGTTTTATGGTAACTTTATTTTATAAAAATTTAGTTTTTGTTATTTTTTTTATTTACACATTTTATTAATTGTTGTACGTACTGTATAGTGTATACAATACGTTATATAAATATAATATTTAATACTTTAACATTTTAATTATTTTTTTAATAAATTATAAAATTAAGTACCCAGTTATACTTTTTTTGTTAAATAATTAATAAAGTGTTAATATTCAATAAAAAAAATGTTAGTCAAATTTATTGTCAAATTTTATAATTACCCCCCCTAAACTCTTAGGCTAGCTCCGCCCCTGAGGGCCCAGTCGCCTAGTCACGGTTTAAAGTCGCGTACGCGTGTAATTCTCGGCAGTTTCGTGAAATGAAAAAAAAACGGCATACAAACGTTACACGAGTTGCAAGACAAAAGGAAACAAAAATGGCTGATGCAGCACAACAGAATTTTGATGACAGCAATCGTATTGTGGCAAGCATTCGAAAGCTAGCAAGTGATGAACAGTGGGAAATATGGAAATGGCAAATTGAACTTTGTTTAAAAGAACAGTGTCTATATTCTATAATCGATAGAAACGCGGAACCGTCTGACGCGTACCGACGTTGGCAGCGAGACAACGCGCGCGCAGCTCGTATACTCGGTACGGCACTCGATGAAGAAGCTGCTATCTATGTCCGCAAGAAAACTGATGCAAAAGATATTTGAGACACGTTGTTATCGGTATTCCAACAATCTTCTCTGCAGCGGTTATATACGCTCTTTGACAGTTTTTTGAGATTTCGAAAGAAGACACCACTCCAGTCACGAAGCACGTTTCTCAATTAGTCAATGTGTTTGACGACATACTTACGGAATTACAAAAGAGTAATCCAAATGCCTACCTTACGTTATCGCTGCTTCACCATCGTATCTTCAAAACCCTTGGTCCTCAGTACCAATATTACTGTTCAACATGGTATCGTGTTCTAGCAATTAAGCAAACTACAAAGCTCCTCATTGAAAATCTACGTACGATTGAGAATTCACTGACGTCACACGGAACATTGCAGACGTCTGGCGCCTTCTACGCAAATTCCAAACCACAGAAAATTCAGAATAAATCAGCACCAAATTCTTCATCGACTAACACTAAGGTGAAAGAAAAACGTTCGTGTTTATATTGCAAGAAAGTGGACACCTTATCGCTAATTGTGGAAAGCGTAAATTCCAGTAACAATAATTCTGAACCAAAGCTGCCAAGCAACAAACCAGGTGGATCGTTCTTCGCTACTGGCCTAGCAGTCAACACAGATTTCGTTCCTGTTGATTCGTGGATCTCGGATTCCGGTACGACGCATCATATTTCAGCGAATAGACAACATTTCGCTACGTTTGAGAAATTCCCGATTCCACAACGCGTTCAGACAGCTGGAGATGGCTTTATATTTGCATACGGGTCCGGAAAACATCGAGGTGAGCATAGCTGGAAAATGGTCATCTGCCTCTTTGAATGACGTCTGGTACGTGCCTGAGGCTCGCCATCAACTTTTCTCCATCAGACAGGCAGTCAAGCACGGAAATAAAACTATTTTTGATCGCGATGGCGTGAAAATTAGACGAGACAGTGAACTTGTCGCAACCGGACAGCTCATCGGTTCGGTGTATGTCATGAATATTCGAGTTTGTGTGCCGGATTCGCAGGTAGAATCTAACATTGCTACAACTGAAGAAGTGTTGCAATGATGACATGAACGTTTAGGCCATCAAGATAAACGTCATGTGCGCGAAGTATTATTTCGTGTCGGTATATCGGTGAAGTGTTCGGACACCACTTCATTCTGTGACTGTTGTGTACTTGAAAAATCTCATCGCAAACCGTTTCATCAGAGCCAAGATCGTCCGCAAAGTGTCGGTGAACTGATTAATGCCGATGTAAACGGTCCGATGTCAATCAATTCAATCAATGGTTTCGATATTATGTGGCCTTTAAAGATGACTATTCTCGTTACATTCGTATATTTTTTATGAAAGAAAAATCTGAAGTAGCTACGCACTTGGAAACGTTTTTAAATGAGTGTAATTCTGCAGGACATAAGGTGAAAGTTTTTCGTTCGGATTGTGGCACTGAATTTGAATGTGCAGCGGTATTGACACTACTACATAAACGCGGCATCGAGTTTCGTCCGTCATTTCCATATACGCCTCAACAGAACGGCGTCGTGGAACAAGCAAATAGACATGTCGACTCATTCTTGGGATTACTGACTACATAGTTCAAGATCACGGTGGGCTCACTCGATTCGTTTTTAGGAATGCAAATTGAGAAACATGAGTCTGGTTTATTCGTTTCACAGCGAGCATATGTCAAGAAAGTTTTGCAACGTTTCGGCATGGAAAATTGCAAATCAGTGAAAACGCCTGCTGAAAATCAACAATTGGACGAGTCGTCCAACGACGCTCTCGACAACTTCATTCCATATCGTTCAGCCAGCGGTGGGTTCGCTGTTGTATTTGACCTGTGCTACACGCCCAGCATATGCAGTCTCAAAAGTGGCTCGATCCATGGCTGAACCTACTGTATCCAACTGGCTTTCTGTTAAACGCATTTTCCGGTACTTGCAAGGTACCGCTCTCTTGGGACTACTCTACACCTCAACTGGTGGTGGATTACGTGCCTATTCTGACGCAGACTTCGCTGGAGACACCAACACTCGAAGATCTACAAATGGTTTCGTCTCTCTTATTAATGATACAGCAGTATCCTGGACTTCTCAACTGAAATCAGTTGCACTTTCAACAGCGAGCGAAGATGCAAAAGAACTGGTGGCTTAAGGCGGTACACTTGTTGACTTCAATATTGCTGCAATAGAATCAGAATTTACGATTATGGCTACATTGCTCAAAATAAAAATCTGAAATTTACCATGAGTAATTACGAAACATTATTTGTCCGAAAAATTTGTATAATACATTGTTGCGACAACAATTAGAGAAAATAAGAATAAATTTTTGCTTTTTAATATTTCAAATCGTGGCTTTATTAATGCATCTTAATTAGTTTTGTTTGAAATAATCGATTTCTTGCATTGATCGTAAGAGTGGTATGGAAAGTTTTTTTGTCAAAAAAATTACACAACTAGTTTAAAAAATTGTGAAAAATTGGCAAAATAGACTGTTTTTATTAATTTATTACCAAAAAACTATTAAGTATTTTAAAAATATAGCTTCATAGCACTCTAGAGTCATCTTTTAACTAACCATAAATAAAATATGAACAGTGTAGGTGTTATAGCAGGGGCACAATTTGAAATATAGCGAGGTCACTTTTTCATTATATTTTTGTCACAAGTGTACCGCCTTAAGCGGCTATTATCTGAAATCGGTGGAAGCAAAAATGTACCTGTGTTGTTCATCGATAATGCTAGTGCAATTAAATTAGTGAAGAATCACAAATTTCACAAAAGATCTAAACACATAGAAGTGCGTTATTATTTTGTTCGCGAACTTTATCAAAATGGTGATATTGATGTAGAATTCATGCGATCTGAAGATCAACTTGGGGATATGTTTACAAAACCTCTAAACTTAATTAAATTTAAAACCGTGTGTTCCAAGATTGGTCTTTACAACTAATGTTTAATATTATGTAAACTTTTTCCTCTTGTTCAGTTTACGGGGAAGTGTTAAAATATATTAAAATGTAAATGTTTTCTTATTTGTGTTAGGTGTCGCATCTAGCTTCAAACGTATTAATGTACTTAGCTGTTGGCTAACCTGAAGTTTAGTTTAGTAAAGTATTCTCAGGTTGTACAAATTAAGAATATTTATTAGAAAAATATCTTTTTAAAAAAAACACTTTATTATCACACAAAATAATATGATATTATTACAAGCAATATAATAAACTTGCGTGAATCAAGCAGAGATCCAGAATGCGTCACTCTTGCTTCTGGCCCTATTTATATTATAATTATATCTATTGTCTTATCTGTAAGATAACTTAAATACACGTCTCACAGACTAAGTAACACTAATACCAAACAAAGGGTTTCATTCATTATTACTAATATAACTCTTCCCTCCTTAAAATGAGGCTTCCTCTGGAAGTGTCAAATTATCATTTTTATTTCTTTTCTTAACTTCACTTTGTTTGACTTTAGGTTTATTACAAAACATATTATTTTTATATTTGAATAACCATATTACTATAATAATTATTAATATTATTACTAACATACATAGGCGTGCGCACGGTGGGTGCCATGGGTGCCACGGCACCCCCTAATGCCCAAATATAGTAATAATGATAATATTAATAACGAAATGTAGAAATAAAAATATCGGCCGACGACGGCGAAAAGAGATATTTTTTATTCCCGCCTTATTGATAAAGTTTGTTTTGCAAGTTCACAATTTGAATAGGTAGGTAAATATCAAATTTAGAACCTCAAAATATTGATTTATACACTGGTGGTAAAAAATGAAACACTTGAAGTCATGCATTGCATACGAACTTAAGCACAACCCCTTCCGTCTCCTCTAGCACCCCTGTGAAAAAAATGTTTTTAATTTTAAAAAGATCCAACTTTGACGATGTGTACGGAGTTGAAAGTTTTAGGTGATACACCAAAAGGGCACAAAAATTTGTTCAATTCCCTATGCAGGACTCAAGTTCCTACGATGATTTGGCACCAAGGTATGGGTGTTTAAAAAAAAGTGCATTTTTAGGTTTTTCGCATATAACTCAGCGACTTTTCAACCAAATTAGACGATTCTTTCGGGGAAAAAACAATTGTGGCTCTAAGGGGGTAAACTCAGATTAGGATGGTCTCTTTTCGTACCCTTCAAAACCCGAATAAAAAAATCCGATGTGGCCAACACATGACCTCTTTTATTTTACTAAGTGTGTATGAAAGTACTTACTCACAAATATACCATTGTTACTAGAAAGGAATTCGGGAATTGTAGTTTTTATAATATTATTAAAGTTTATTATGACCTTATAAATACTAAATGACATTTCATATTTTCCATTTCAATTTGCCAAAAAGTCAAAAATTCATGTGACATTAACACTCAAATATTTTATTTTTTGTTTCCATAGGTAGGCAGATAAATCAAAATTGTAACAAATTTGTAGAATTTTTAACTTCTTGTAATTGGAAAATGGTGCTAGATAGAAACAACGTTTTGAATACATATTGTAGATAGTAACATTTTTTTTTTATTTAACAAATTAAAGAGCTTCAACAACTAGGTTATTAGCTCCTGGTACAGTGGTTTACATTTTTTAAGTTGTCTAACTGGTAGTTTTACAATTTCTCGTATATTTTAATGTGTTTAAGAAAATTAATTATATTATTTAAATGATCTGTGTTATTGTTTAGTGCTGCTTTTAGGGTGTTTGGTATACTGTATTGTATTCTTTGTTGGTTGTACATGTGGCAGTTAATTATTATGTGTTCGATGGTTAAGTTTGTGTTACAGTGGCTACATTGTGGGGGTTCTGTTTTTTCAAAAATATATTTATGTGTAAGGGTAGTGTGTCCTATTCGTAATCGTGTGATAATGACATCGTCTCTTCTTTTGCTAAGCACTGTTCTAGGTAATATATCTTCTTTTAGTTGTCGGAGTTTATTTGTGGTGTTCTGTTTCCATATTGTTGTCCATTCTTCATTCATTTTCGTCTTAAGATTGGTTTTAAAATCTGATGGTGGTACTGGAATTTGTGTGATTTCGAGTTCACTGCTTGTTTTGGCTGTTGTGTCGGCTTCTTCATTACCTGGAATTCCGCAGTGTGCTGGCGTCCATAGTATCATAATATACCTCTGTTGTTGTGAGATAATATGATTTAATTTGTCCTGTATTTCTTGTATCCATGGGTCCTTGGAATAAAGGTTTGGTAGTTGTTTGATTACGCTTAGAGAGTCTGAACAAATTACGTAATGCAAGTTTGTCATATCGCTTTCTTCTATGTATCGTGCAGCCTCTAACATACTGTATACCTCGGCCGTGTAGGAGCTGATGGGGTTCGGAAGATGTCGCACTATTTTTGACTCTGGTGTAATTATTGCTGCTCCTACTGAATTTGTTGTTTTGGAGCCATCAGTGTAAATTTGTTTGTAATATTACTATTTTTTCTTATAATTTCATTAAAGAGAGTTCGGTAGAGAATGGGCGGGGTTTGTTGTTTATCATAGATAGTAAGTTGGGTATTAATAGTTGGAAAGGAAATTGACCATGGTGGAGTTTTATTTGTTGATTTTGTTCTAAGTGGAGTTAGAGGTAGGTTATATTTTTGTAGTATACCTTGGATATAGTGATGTAGGGGTGTTATGTTGTTGATTGTGATTTTATTGTTTATGGTTCTAAATATGTTTTTATATAGGGGTATGTCAGGGTTGGTAGCAAGCTTTGTTACATAATTCATCGTTAGCAGTATTCGTCGATAGTGAAGAGGCATTTCTCCTGATTCACTGAGAATGCTATGTATCGGACTTGTTCGGAATGCTCCCGTTATTATTCTTAGGGCAGTGTTTTGGATGGTATCTATAATTTGTAGTTGTTTTTGTTTGGCTGTAGTGTAAAGGATGCATCCGTAGTATTTTCGATCTGATTAATGCTTTGTAAATATTTATCATTGATGTTCTGTCTGCTCCCCATTTGAAGTGTCCTAGAATTTTTAGGATGTTAATTCGTTGGTAACATGCAACCTTAATTTCCATCATGTGAGGTACCCATGTTAATTTTTTGTCGAAGGTAACGCCGAGAAATTTGACTGTTTCAACATAAGAAATTGGTGTGTTTCTTATTGTTAGTTTTGGATTATTGTGAGGTTTTCTGTGTTTACAAAAGTGTATAGCTTTAGTTTTTGTCGTTGAGAATTTAAACCCGGTTGTTGATGTCCAATGTTCTATTTTATTCAAATCTGCTTGAAGATCTTGTTCGATGCTGCTTATATTTTTATCTTTCTTGTATATGACGAGGTCGTCGGCAAAAAGTGATATGTTTGTATGTTTTGCTACATTTTTTGTAATGTTGTTTATGGCTATTAAGAAGAGAGTGACCCTAATTATTTCACCTTGCGGCAAACCGTTTTCTAATTTCTTCTCTTCGGAGATACAGCCATTTGACTTTACTCTAAATCTTCTATTTGTTAAGAAATTTTTTATGTACTTTAAAATGTGCCCATCCAGTCCTATTTCTTTAGTGGTTTTTATTATATAGTGCCGCCAAGTGGTGTCATAAGCCTTTTCAAGATCAAAAAATATTGCTATTAGGTGTTGTTTTAGTTTGAAGGCTTTCTGTATTTCTGTTTGTAGGTTAACAAGCTGGTCCATAGCCGATCTACCACTTCTAAATCCACTTTGATCATTGCTTATTATTTTTTTGGTTTCTAGGTACATAGTAACATTTAGTATACAATGTTATTAAAAAAATTCCTATTAATTCATAAATTTTGAGAATATTCCAGAAAAACTCTTCAGATCTTCAAGAAACTACCACTTCCGGTTGCACGATCAACACCAAAATCTAATCAGATCTAATCTAGGGTGTCAGAATATTGTATACCAAATTTCAAATTTTTTTATTCAGTGGTATTTGAGTTATCGTACCTCCAACATCCATCCTGACACACTGACACACACACTGACACACACACACACACAGACATCATCGCGAAATTATCAAAATCGTGTTCTAGGGACCTCAAAACGTGCTTATCCATTGAAAACTCACTATCGAAATTTTAGCATGATTACAATACCTCTCTTACAGATATGAGTGGCGAGAGGTAAAAACACGTTTTTGGGCTAAAAAAACGTCCAACTTTGGCGATGTGTACCGAGTTGGAAAAAATTTGTCGACTCGATCCACCAAAAGGGAATTGAAATTTGTTCAATTACCTGTGCAGGACTCAAAAAACGAAGTTTCTACGACGATTTGGCACAAAGTTATGGGCGTTTGAAAAAAGTGCATTTTGTGTTTTATAATAGATAATTATAAATATTCATTTTGGCACCCCCAAATATAAAGTTCTGCGCACGCCTGTGCTAACATACAATACATTGTTATATTATGGGTTATATTTGGGTTATAGTTTATATCTTTTATTCTTGGTAACTGTTCATTGGCTAACACTAGATTCTTTAACTCTTTCAAATCAATAGTATGATTTAGAATTTTAGTTTCTTTAAAATTTGAGAAGTCAAAATTTTGAAATAGTATTTCTTGTCCGTTAAATTGTTTTTCAAATTTTATACCATCTATTATACAATCTTTGCTATTATCAAATTTATAAATTCCTTTTATATTCTGAATGGTTTTGTAACTACTACATTCAATTTCAATTTGTCTTTCATTTGGACTTACAATTATTATAATATGTGAGTTCTCGATTTGAAAGATATGATAATCATTAGTTATTTTATTTGAATTACATTCAGTTAATTCTATTTTCTTCTCAAATAAGTTTTTAATACAATTACTAACTGGATCAAATTTACTTTTACAATAATGTTGATTTGTTAGGTTGCAGAATTCAGTGTTATAAATATTATTTCTATTCTTACAAATTAATTGTTGTCTTAATTCTAAAGATATCAATGTATTATTAAGTATTGTTGGGATCGGAGTTATCTGGTATAACGCATAGTTAGTGTCTGGATAGATAGTAATGTCCAGTAGATAACTTATCTTGTCTTGTGTCAAAGTACAGTAGGTCTTAATTAACTTATTCAAGTCCCAAAAATTACTAATTTTCAAATTAAGTTCTTTTTGAATTTTGTATAACTCGATTTTTAATTCAGATGTTTCCATTATACTACTATGTAGTATTCCTAAATTACAGAATGATAAAGATGTTTCAATTTCATCTACTATTTCTATTAAGTTTACGATAAGAAATGTCAATTGATTAAATAAATCTTTTATAAAAAGAATATTTATATGTTCAATTTCTGATGTTAATATTGCTTCAATTTGCATTATTCGGCTTTTTAGTAGAAGTTCATTATGCTGAATATTTTTGATATTACGATTAAATTTTTCAATTAAATCTTTATTAATTTTAATACTATTCTCGGTTTGCTTTTGTATTATTTCTTGATTTTTCTCTATTTGATGAATTATATTTTCGTAACGTTCTCCATCATTAGCATCTAAATTTCCGGTTATTTGTTTTAAGATAGACCCTAGTCCATTTATTAATCCGCGTTTTTCTCTTTGTGGAAACAATTCTCTAATTTTAGTTTTGAGTTTCTTAAAATTGAATTCTAATATGTTTTTATTATTAGACATTTCTAGTTGAACAGTTTTACTGGTGTTTTGAATTTATTGAATTAAAAAATGCTTCTGAGTTTCAAGTTTTAAATATTCCGTTAATATAGCCGTAATATTATAAGTGTAATACAAATAATATGAATTTGAGTATAATTTAGCGTTTCCTAATTTTATTATGTTTACTCCAATATTTTTGTCTATATTTTCTAAATCTTTTGCTGTTGATATTATTCTCCATCTGAAACAATAGGGTTTTGATTTAATCTTGGTCTTTTAATTTTGTCGAGTTTATGTTTCTTATTTTTGTCATCAAGTATTACTCCTAATTTCTTATTATAATTCTTTACTTGTATTTCTTTAAATTTTGGTTTACTAATTTTCCCACTGTGCCTTTGATGTTCCTTTAGATAAACTTTTGGTGGAAGTTCTTTAGGATTTTCACGAGGTTGATATCGTTTCTGTTTTTCTATTGTGATTTTATTAATTATTTCTTGGTTAATAATTTTCATACGTTCTTTGTGCTTATCGACATATTCTTGAGTACATAAGACATTATTACTGCACTCAGTATTTTTTATTGGATGATGACCAAATAAAATTTCTACAGGTGTTTTTTTGAGTAGTCGAATGAATTGAATTATTATAAACTATACTTTTGTTTCTAAAGATTCATTTTTGAATTCTGGACGGATGTTATTCTTAAATGTTCAATTAAGGTTAAATGAAATCTCTCAATTGGACTATTTGATTTTGGATTATCAACACTAGTTACATGGATGTCAATTTTGTGAACTTTTAGTAATTCCTTAAGTATTTTGTTATTAAATTCCGTACCGTTATCAATAATAATTTTTTCGGGTATCATAAAGGTCGAAAATAATTGAATTAATTTATTACAAATTTCTATCGCGCTATTATTTTTTACAAGGTATATATGTCCATATTTTGAAAATTGATCTATTATTGTTAGAAATTTATGTTTTTCTAAAGACACTAGATCTATATTTATTATTTCAAAAGGATGTGTAGGAGTTGGTGTTAAATTATTTTCAATTTCTATTGGATTTCTTTCATATTTGGTCTGAAGACATATTCCGCAATTATTAATAAAATTTTGTATAGTTTTAATCATATTCGGCCAGTAGTATTTTAATTTTAATCTCTGGTAAGTTTCATTTATTCCTCTGTGATTCGTTTTTCCTTCATGGTAATTCACCACTGTTTCTAATTGTTCTTCCCGATTCTCTATATCTGTGACTAGATTTTTGTATTGAACTAATTGCATTGTATTTGGTTGACAAAATTTTTGTAAATAGTCGTTAAAATTGTAATATAAATTATCATGGAAAATACAATAATATTTTACTTTTGGTACTAAATATTCCTTTATGAATTTTATTATTTCACTTTGTAAATTTCTAAGGTCTAATTTAACATATATTCTTTGTTTATCATTACCAAATAGTTTCTTTATTTTAATTTCAGTTTTATCATTATGGCCAGATATTATTAATTGATTTTTTCCTATATTAACTGGAGAGTTAATTGTTGTAATTCCATTTACAGGATTTTCATCTGATGAATGTATCGTATCTAAATCTGAATCATTTTTCTCAGCTTGATTGCTTTCTAACTCATTATTAAAAATTTCAATTTGTTGGAAATGATAAATTGTCAATTCTAATGAAGTATCTTGAAAAACTTTGTTTATTAAATTTTTGACTAATGTGAAATTTAATTTATCACCTCCTGATCCTATCTTAGGAATATCTAATTTCTTGATCTCGTTTTCTACAATACAAAATTTTAAATTTTGTAATGTTTTTCCTACATTTTTAATATCATGTTCGTCATAATAATATTGTTTCGTAATAAGATGAAAGATTATTCTTCAGTTATCTATGTGTTGAACTACTATATCACCAATTTCTTTATTTTTTATATTCCTTAAGAATTTTTTACAGTTATATTTTTGATCTAAACATAAAGCTACTCCTTTTGATAGTTTGAAATCTGCTGATACAAAATGTGCTACATGATTCTGTGAATTTAGAATATCATCTTTTATCTCATTAACTTTAAAATTTGGTCTTATTCGTGATAATGCGTCAGCATTAGTATTTGTTGAACTTTTTTATATTCTATATCATAATTGAATTCATCTAATTCCATTCTCCAACGTATTAATTTTGAATTTGGAGTTTTCTGTGAAAATAACCATGATAAAGGTTTATGATCTGTTCTGATAGTGAATTTTACACCATATAAATAAGGTTTAAAATATCTAGTAAACCATACAATGGCTAATAATTCTTTTTCATAAGTAGAATAGTTAATCTCATGTTCGTTCAAGGTTCTTGATGCGTAAGCTATCGGTAAGTCTTTGCCGTCGACGTTTTGTGATAACACAGAGCCAATCGCGTAATTGCTTGCGTCTGTAGTTAAAACAAAAGGTTTTTCAAAGTCCGGATATTGTAATACAGGGTCGTTAGTTAATAATTTCTTACATAATTCGAAACACTCAATATAATTTGGATCTTTACTATCTATTTTATTACCTTTCTTTAAACAAGTTGTCATAGGTTTTATAATTTTTGCCAAATTTGGAATGAAGCGATGATAATAACTTAAAAGTCCAAGAAAAGATTTGATTTCCTTAGCTGTCTGTGGAATTGGATAATTTAGAATACATTGAATTTTGTCTGGATTAGGTTTTATTCCTTGTTCTGAAACTATGTGCCCAAGATAAGCCACTTCTTTCCTCAAAAATTCGGATTTGTCAATTTGTATTTTAAGGTTAGCTTCTCGTAATGTATCGAATATTTTTCTAACATTGTCTAAATGCTCTTGTAGCGATGTACCAAGTATTATGATATCATCTAAATATACCCAACATATTTTTCCAATATGATCTTTTAAAATTGAGTTCATGAGTCTTTGAAAAGTACTGGGTGCGTTTTTTAACCCAAAAGGCATTCGGGTAAACTCGAAATGTCCTTCGTCAGTTGTAAAAGCTGTTTTCGGTATATCTTTTTCTTCTATCTCAATCTGATGATAACCGCTAGCTAAATCTATTGTGGTGAAATATGTACTTTTACCTAGTTTGTCAAGTATTTCCGTGATGTTCGGAATAGGAAATTTATCATCTTTGGTTTTTGCGTTTAATGTTCTCAAGTCAAATACCATTCTATATTTTTGTTTATTTGAGGCATCTAATTTTTTTGGCACCATCCAAATAGGAGATGACCATGGTGAATAGCTTTCGCGAATTATATTTTCATTCAATAATTTCTGAGTCTGTCTTTTTATTTCATGTTTAAAAATTTCGGGGTATCTATAATTTTTAGAATAAACTGGATTTTCGTCAATGGTATTTATTTGATGTTTGATTTTGTTAGTAAACGTTAATTTTTCATTTTCTCTTGGAAATAAATCTTTATATTGTTTAACTACTTTAAGTATTTCTGATTTCTCAATATCATTTAAATGATCCAAACGTAGTTTTTGAATTTCTGCGTTGGTATCTATTTCACAATTCATACTTTCAATTGAATTTTGATTTGGTTTAAAATATTGTAATTTGAATTTCTTTTTCAAGAGTGTAATTTCATCTTTGACAATATCAAATTTTGCTTTTAATGTTTTTAAAGCTTCTAAACCAAAAAGAACATCAAAGTTTTCATGGAAATTATACAAATAACATTAATTAATTTACCTTGAAATGAAAACATAATAAATTCATTGCCATGAGTAATACCTGTTGCCGTAAATAATTGAAATTGTTCGTTATAAATATGGAATCTATCTCTATTAGTATAAACATAATTTTTGCTGATTAAGGATTTTGTTGATCCTGTATCTATCAACCATATGTAATCTTTTAATTTTAGAAAAGGTAATTTACTGGTATAGTTACAATTTAAGAATTCTCCGTAATTTCGAGGCTTGTTTCCTCTAAAAAAGAATTTTGTTCGTCAATAATTTCCTCGTATTCTGTATTATCTTCATTAGATAATTCAAAGTTATCTTCAGTCACGTCATTGTTTATGTCTTGGTCATTTTGTATGTCCTGATTATAAAGTTCTTCAGAAATAAAATTTCTGTTTTGTCCTTGATTTTGGGTGAAATAATTTTGTGGTGGTCTGTATGTATTTCGGGTACTGGTACTCATTGGTATTGGTTTAGGTTGGAATTGTGCGTTCTTAACTTGTTGTCTGGGTGCAAACATTTTATAAGGTTGAGTACTTGGAGTCAATTTTTGTTGTGAGGGAACATTCTATTTATTTTGATATGTTTGGGGGTTTACATTGTATGACCGATTTGGTGCTGAATAATTTTGTTTTTGATAATTTTGTCTTGGAAAATTTTGTTTTACTCCCGGAAATTGTTGAGGTGGAATGTTTGGTAGTCTATTTTGAATTATTGGTTTCATGATCGGTTTCGCATATTCTACATTAAATTCATTAGTTAATAAATTATATGCATCGTTTAATGTTTTTGGATTCCTTGATCTAATTAAAGAACCAACTGGGTCTTTAAGTCCTAAAGTGAAAACACGTAATGCTAATTTAGCTGCATTAGTTCTTAAATTTTCTGATTTAATAGCATTAGGATAATGTGTGTTGATATATGATGTGTAAAGGTCTAACACATGTGACAATTGTTTATAAAAATCAATATACGTCTTATTTCCCTGCTTTAAGGAAGTAAGCTCAATGAGTAAAGTGAATTCGTCTCTTTGATCTTCATAAGAATTTAGTAACGCTTTTTTCAAATCATCCCATTTCTTTATTGTAACTCCACAAATTTGTTCTGCTGCATGCCCCGTTGTTTTGTTTTTAATACTTAGTAATAATAATTTATTTTGAAAATCATCTGGGGTCAATGGTTTATAAACGTTATTAATTAATTCTTCACAAACTGAAATGAAGTTTGAAAGTAATTTTGGATTTCCATTAAATTCTGGGATTAACTTTAAATGAATTTCTTTTAATTCCATCTTTACTTATTGATTCACAAGTAACAATAGATAAATAAATAAATGTTTAACTGTTTACTTACAGTATTAAGATAATAAAAATTAGTTTTATTATTTTCATCGATTCTCTGCGATGAGATGATTTCTTCAGTTGTGTTGAACAACGTTGACAGGAACACTCGTACACTGGTAGTAGTACACTGGAACACTGAGCTGGAACACTTGACTGGAACACTGGATTTCACAGGAACAGTCTCTCAATGATGCGATGTTTTCCGATGTCGGATAATTAAATATTTTTCTTCTTTGAAGATTTGATTAAGTAACACTTTTGTGTTTATTATATTGAATAATTAGATTTGTTTATTCAATTAGTTAGTTTAATTTAATTTGTTTAATTTAATAACTGTCTTCTTCGAAGTTAGTAGTTTATTTTATTTATTTATTTTATTATGTAGTATTTTGTAACAATTTGTTACGTATCTTCTTTTAACGTCTTCTCGGACGGAAACTTGGTCTCGTAGAACACCTTCACTAGTTTTTTCTTCTTGATGTAGATTCGTTATTACGTTTAACAGTTAAAACTGATATCAAGTGATTGCCCTTAATCGCGCAATTTTACTAACACTTGATTTACGTAATCCGCTCAGACTGCGCCAATTAAGAATATGTATTAGAAAAATATCTTTTTAAAAAAACACTTTATTATCACACAAAATAATATGATATTATTACAAGCAATATAATAAACTAGCGTGAATCAAGCAGAGATCCAGAATGCGTCACTCTTGCTTCTGGCCCTATTTATATTATAATTATATCTATTGTCTTATCTGTAAGATAACTTAAATACACGTCTCACAGACTAAGTAACACTAATACCAAACAAAGGGTTTCATTCATTATTACTAATATAACTTACACGTTTGTTAGTTTACAATAAATGTCGTATTTAAATAACTGCTTAAAATCATTACCCATCACAGTTGCATTATTGTTTCTTAAATTGTAGGACTTCTTTATGTAGGTGTATGATATACGAAATTATTTATTACATTTCATTGGTGTACATGTCTTCATGACTAAAAGCATTGAAAGTAAAACATAATCCTTGCTTGGTTAAATGTTCACTGAATATGTCAAAGTCCATTGTCTTTTGCCATTCTGGTAAAAGTATTGTCGGCCACATTTCAGGAGCAACCTTAAAGTCCATTACAAAATGGAACATGAAAATATAAAAATAATTTAGTATTCAGGAATGTATTATGTAATATATTTTTGGCTGCCATTTTGTCAGTAAAGTTAATTGAAAAATGCAATTCAACAGAATATTCATCTACAAAACTGCATGCTAGTGAAATGTCCCAGAATTTTTTATATCTACAAATAAAAATTCAAAGTATTACAAACTTTGATTATTAACTTAACTGTTGTAAGAGGCGGTCCAATTAGTCAAACAAATACTTGTTGATAATTTTATTTTTTTTTATGTAACAAGATAGCCCCAAACATATTTGCTCGACAAAGACATTAGTTCTCTAGTATAATATTGAATTACAGTTGACAGTTTAAAGCAATAATTTAAGAAAACAGATGTAAACGCAGAGAAACCGTGGGACACAATTTTCTTAAAATTCTTAAAATCGTTTGTCCAAACGGATGTCATAAACTAAACACCATGAACAAAATGTCATGTCCACTCAACTATTAGTCTCTCACCATTTCTCTGTGGGTTCGTGGATAGGGGCATGGAAGCGGCGTTCTGAATTTTCCCAAATTCTGAAAACTACCTCTCTTCTAACTAAAATCTAAGTCCATCCCCTAGGCCAATGAAAATAGTTATTATATAAATTGTTAACGAATAGTAAGCTAGTTTTTAAGAGTCGATTTGAGTAGGGATGTTTCGGAGGCAAACAAAGGTTATATAAACCATAATCTTTGTTTGCAGAAGGGTCTTAAATAATCATTTTAAAATCAATCAGATCAGTTCTAAATTTTGTATAAGTCAATTGTATTAAAGATAACAGTCTAAATTTCATTATTAGAGTCAAGCACTTTTGCTAATCATAGATCGATATAGATTCGACAGTTAAGTCGACTTAGTTGGATTCCAGTTGTGAAGTATCGCCGTTGATATAAATAATTCAAGTTATAGTGGAATATCAGTATAGTGAGATATTGGAAGTTGTGGATTAACAAGCTTGATGTATGTAAGTAGAAACTACTAATTTTTGTAACTAACTTGGAATCAATTCAGTGATCGGGTTAAGTCTTGTGTTCCTAACATAGTGATACATTCTTTAAGAGTTAATAAGCACGGTGATTTATATCTAAAATAGAGTCAAGGATTCACTGTTTTTAAAAGGGAATTTGTTTTATAATTATTCAAAGTGTATAGTGTAGCAAGGTTTATATTTAATGTTTTATTGTTTTTAAACTGATTCGAATATATAAGATTATTTGTTGTTGATTTTTCCAAATTTCATTACGAACTTCTGTTTAAGGTTTTTTTTCGGCCTTTAATCAATTAATATCGAATTGATCATAGGTTTTTCCTTTAGACGCTTAAGACACATGTCGGAAGTTTCGTTTTTATAAATTCATTTTGATTGTAGTATAATTAAATTCTATTTATTTTTTAAATATAATTCATTGGTTAAATTTACCGCAGTTGTGTTTTATTAAAGTTCCTTTTTTCTTTAACACTTCTCTTAACTCTTCTGATCGAGAGTTTATAAATCGATCAGTGGTGGTCGCGCTACCCTTGGATTGAACTTGCTAAATTAGTAATTAGATTCAAGTAAAACCCCCTTGTGTTCTTCCCGACAGTAGTACAAAGTGCACGGGTTGCCACATATTTGGTGGCAGCGGTTAAGCTCAGACCAGTGATCCTTGTTGTGTTAAATCGGTTTTTTAATAAATTAATTTAAAAAAATTTGCTACATATTTGGTGGCAGCGGTCAAGCTCAAACCAGTGGTCCTTGTTATAGTAAATAGTGTTTTTGAAATAAATTAATTTAAAAAATTTGTCACATATTTGGTGGCACCGGTTAAGCTCAAACCAGTAATCCTTGTTGTAGTAGTTGTAGAAATCGAATTTTAAATAATTTAATTTAAAAAATTTGTCACATATTTGGTGACAGCGGTTTTCGAAATAATCGCCTTTAACCAGTGTGCCTTGTAACAAAATTTTTATTTAAAATAAATTGATAAAAGCGGTTGCTCACATAATTTTGTGCAGCGAAAAATTCGAATCAGTGTACCTTGTTAATCATTGACTAGTCCGGTCAAATTAGACATTCGAAGTTACCTAAATTCCTACCAAGCTGAAAATCGGTAAGATTGTTTGAAATATCATTAAAAACAAAATTTGAAAGTTCCCCATCTTTCCCCTGTAAGGAAAAAATTTTATTCAAGGTCAAAGGTAAAAAAAATGAGTTTTTCGCAATTTTCAGCAAAACGGTAAGTTTTATCATAAAAATATCTCAGACAAAAATTGTAGATCATAAAATTATCTACAAAAAATTAATTAATACTTTTTTTTCTACGAGCCACCGTTTTTGAGATATAACGATTCAAAAAGTTGTAAAAGTTGTAATCGTCATAATATGCACACGTTTCCTCGCCACCTATGAGGTAGTGTACTTAGCGCGTTTTTTTTTGTGGTTTCCCCAGTAGGCCTATTCCACGGGTCAGTTTTGATCTTGTTTAATTTGAAACTATTGAAAAATAATGGATATTAGCAGAGATTGAAAAGATAAAAGCAATTTAAGTTAAAAAAAAGTAGTGAAATTTAATCGTCCGAGTCGTAACTTTCAAAATCTTCTTCTTGATCTTCTTGTTCTTGTTCGTCTTGTTCTTGTTCTTCTTCATCTTCATCCTGAGTGGATGTAAACTGCGTTAATAGCGATGTATCGCATGTTGCCTCGTTGGAATCAAACGGATCCTCTACTGTTGGTGATTCAATATTAGAGCACAACCGGCCTTGACAATGTGTACATGCCGGAGAACAGAACAGTCCGACTTTTTTGCAACCACATTTAGCACTGCATCCCTTTTTGCAGTTGCAAAAAATCGAGTTCAGCAGTTTTTCCGGCGCAGGTGGAAGTAAAGTGTGCACTGGTTCTAATTAATTGTTGACCAACTTCCAACCCCAGTCTGTAGGGTCTAGCTGATAACCAAGCCACACTTGAACTTGGTACTCTTCATTCAATTCCTGGCCACAAAATAGACATTGTTTTTTAGAACAAAAAGCTGATTCACTCGAACGTAATCTAGTACGAGGAGGACTTTCTGTGGATGTACTGGCTTCTTGTTCTTCACGTTGTCTTTTATTAGCTGCAGCAATAGAAGACTTTCGAGTATAATTTTTACGACAACTTTCATGTATTGTCACAGATTTTTGATTTTTTAGATACTCCGAAAATTCATCTGCTCTTTCGATACTTGCATTAATTAATGTCTTCATACCACGTTCAACAGTAACAATTTCACTTTCAGTTAAAAGTTTAGCGCAAGACTAACAGTATTTCATTTATTATAGTAGGTATAAGACCCTAGCCACGCACACAATTGAACAGGGGACAGATGTTTTCTCAAGGTTTCAATGGCGTATAATTAAGGGACTGGGCTTCATTTTACCTGATATTCTTATAGTTATAACTTATGTATATTTTATATTAGTAGTGTAAATTACAATAACCGATAGAAAAATATGATCTACAATTTTTGTCTGAGATATTTTTATGATAAAACTTACCGTTTTGCTGAAAATCGCGAAAAACTCATTTTTTTACCTTTGACCTTGAATAAAATTTTTTCCTTACAGGGGAAAGATGGGGAACTTTCAAATTTTGTTTTTAATGATATTTCAAACAATCTTACCGATTTTCAGCTTGGTGGGAATTTAGGTAACTTTACTCTTATTTTTTGGTCTAATTTGACCGGACTATTATAGCAGCGATGAATGATATAAGAACGAAAAAGAAAGAACCACATATTGTTCTGGAAATTTTGAATGATTATTGCTCAAACTCAACTTTGCATGGTATACATTATTTGGGAGCTAAGGATAAAAGACCATTTGAAAGGTAAGTGCATTTTAAATTTTTTTGAAGATAATATAAAATAATTTTTTCAATACCAGCATCGAAAACGCCACCTTTGAGTGAGGTATTTCTGACCGGCCAGTACTTTTCCACCCGCTTGATGCGGAAATCCACTTGATTTTTTCCTCTCTAGGGAAGAAAAGTACTCAAAGTATTCAAGAGAATAAATAATAAACATTCATGTATCTCACTTGGTTTATACAACATTTTATCTTTTGACGAAATTATTTCAAATATATGAATTATAAATTTATTTTGACGTAACAAAAAAGTAATCGGCGGTAGCAAGTTGTCATTGTTTTTATACATTTTTGACGAAATAATGACAGTTTAAAACTTCAGAGTGATTTAAAAATGTGTTTAGTGATCTAAAAAAATGAATTCACTTGTAAATAAACAGTTGTTTAAAGTTGTTGCTATTGATTTAATAATAGTAGTTTATAACGTCAAAATTGAATAAAATATATTTATTCAATTTTGACGTTTTAAACAGCTATTATTAACTCCATAGGAACAACTTTAAATAAATGTTTATTCACAAGTGAATTAAAATTTTTTTAAATCACTCAACTAGTGATGGGTCTTTCGTTCATTTTTAGTGAGTCAGTTCATTTCGCTCCGCTCAGTAAAGTGAGTCGTTCACACTGAGTCGTTCATTCGAACGACTCTGTAAAAGAGCACTGTGCGTTTCAAATGACACCGTGCTAGTGTGCTGCTCAGCTGAGCTGCTCTGCACATGCTCACAGCTCACAGCACTGTGCGGTGTGCGCTCGCCGTGTGTGCATATGCGATGTGGCATGTGCACATGTGCCAAACTGTATGAACCTGAACCTGAGCATTTTAGTTGTTAGTTGTGTTGCTTATAGTTGTTGTATATGTATATTAACAATGGAAAATAAACAAAATAAAAATTTAGCAAAAGGAGTACTGTCTGGCAACATTTTGAAGAATGTTCAACAAATTTAACAAAACGTTTGTTGTTGTTGTTGTCCAGTCCTACATTGTTCCCACTTCCCATATTGTTGATTATTTTCATTGTTGGCCGTACAACAGAAACGCATGCATTCTTCTCAGAATACACTGCACTCAGTCAAGCCAATAGTGCTCTGAAATATGTTATGTACCGTGCGCTGTCTGTATGTTTCGTTCGTTTCGTTCATTCCACTCGCGCTCGTTCGTCTTTCTGCGTTCAGCGAGCGGAGCGGTGAGCCGAGCTAGCACGGTGCTAGTGTGAACTGGTGTGCCGTACTGAACGAACTAAAGAGTCGTTCGTTCACGGCACACTAAAATGAGTCGTTCATTTTGAACGACTCGTTCATGAACGACCCATCACTACACTCAACCTATTTTTAAATCACTCTGACGTTTTAAACTGTTATTATTACTGAGGAAGAGGACTTAATTGGAGTCGAAACGTTGGTGTGTTATTGTATTTTAATAAATTGACTGAATTCTCCAAGAACTTCTCTACTTTTATTGTTATTATTACGTCAAAAATGCATAAAAACAATGACAACTTGCCAAACGACTACTTTGATTAGTGTTTTTTGTTATGTCAAAATAAATTTATAATTCATATATTTGAAATAATTTCGTCAAAATTGAATAAAATATTGTATAAACCACGTGAGATACGAATGTTTATTCACTCGAAGAAATTATCCCACTCGCCTTCGGGCTCGGGGGCTAAACTTTCTTCTCTTGAATAAACATTCATGTATCTCACTTGGTGTATAAATATCTATTATAGCTATTTATGTAACAAGGAAATGAAGGGTGTTACCTTACGTGGTATAGAGAAGTATGGTGACGGGTCAAAATTTATTTTATATGAAAGTTTATGTGATAATTACCTACAATCGGTATTTTATAAATTTTTCTGTATCTGGTATCATTTAAGAATAATTAAAGTATATACTTATAATTTAGTATTTCGATATCTTGTACTCCATGATCGTTTAACATTTTTTTGTTACTACGTAAAATTTAAATGATTATGACATGACAGTGACAGTGCCTGTGACAATAGTACAATATCGTTTATATTTTCTTTGGCAGTTTAAATAAAATGACTAAAATATATTTTTAAGTAGTATAGTTACCTACATACAGGGTGTAACAGCGAAACCAACCAACGCCTATATTTTCTTTATTATTATAGTTACAAAAAAATGTTAAATAGCAAAGTTGTAGCTGACCAAGGGGTACATTTGATTAAAGAATAAAATAATTTTTTAAACCAGTGGTTCTCAAGTTACAACATAAAGTTATATTTTTTCAAATGGGAATATACATATTTTTTAGGCCTATTCGGTAGAGTATTTTTTTCTGAATTCAACCATGTATTCGTTTTATATCCTTACATAATAAAAATATTGAGAAAAATGGAATTGAAATTTAAATAATTTTTAACTTTTAATATTAATGTGCAGTAATCTATGGATGAAAAACAAGTGATAAATTTAAAAAAATAAATAAAAATACCATACAAGCTTGCGATATTTATGCCACGAGATATCCAAAGAAACGACGTCCATATTTAATTTATCACTTGTTTTTCATCCATAGATTACTGCACATTAATATTAAAAATTAGAAATTATTTAAATTTCAACTGAATTTTTCTCAATATTTTTATTATGCAAGGATATAAAACGAATACATGGTTGAATTCAGAAAAAAATACTCTATCGGATAGGCCTAAAAAATATGTATATTCCCATTTGAAAATATATAACTTTGTGTTTTAACTTGAGAACCACTGATTTAAAAAATTATTTTATTCTTTAATCAGATGTCCCCCTTGGTCTTCTACAACTTTGCTATTGTGACAGGATCACTTAAATTTATGGGGGAGTGGACGGTGCACATGCGACTTGGAACATACGGAAAACATAAACTTTATGTTATCTGCGCGTTCTCACACAGATAGTCTCGAAGTATCAGATTTTTGAGAAACGTTGTCGATAAGATTAGTTTAACATACTTCGATGACATATTTGTGTGAAACGCTGTTGGCTGGTGGAGGGTGCGGTTTCTATATCTTCCACATGTGGTTAGATATACGAGTCCAAGCTTGAGAACCAAGTTTCGAGGATGCGTGTGCAACGTTCTAAACCCACCCCCGAAAACCCCTCCACAGCCGAGCGCTAAGTTTTGTTTTAGTTTGTAAGTCAGTTTGTATTTAGAATTGAAACTGATCAGTCAGATCCATATCACCATATCTCACATTCATAATTCGTATCTGTTTTTGTCAATAAATTTACTTTATTTTAGTAATTAAATAAAGTCAACGTTATATTTACACCCATCATTCCCGTTGCTAATTCCGTAATCAACATAGTGATTGTGACAAGTGTTGGGTGTTGTGCTGTTGGGTCGAAATAGCAAAGGTAAGTGGCGAATCCTTTATATATATCCCGCGTGGTTACTACCGCCGTAACGCCGCCCGTATCTCGAGTGTAACACTATTTAAAATTTTTTTGTAACTATGATAATAAAGAAAATATATAGTCCAGGAACTTTAGATATTTAGCTCGGATATTAATATATTTTTTGTATAAGTAAAAAAAAATAAAGTAAGTATGGCGGGAGGCAACATCAGATTTTTTCTACTTTCGTTCGATTAAATGCATTTTTTTAAATAATGAAATATTGACATTTAATGACATTCATAAATTTTGACATAAAACAAAAACATCCAAGTTAGGTGATCTACAAACGACATTTTTATACGAGTTTTTATTAATTGAAACTGCATAAAATATGCGATTGCAAGTTTAAACCATTTTATATTGAAGTATCTTTACAATGTGGTGTATTATTTTTTAAATAAATGAAGTTTTATATGTGGATATTTTATAAAATAAAAGGAGTGATATAAAGACCATTGTGTGAAATAATGAAGTTCATAACTTAACGCAAATTAGTTAAATAAAGTGTCTTTAACCTGACGAAAGTAGAACAAATGTATTACAATAATTTGTAAATGTATGTTCTGTGTTTTTAGAATATGGTGGATGATAATGTTCATTTTAAGCTTGACAGCTTGTGCTTTTCTAATCAGTAGAACGTGGACCAAATGGAAAGATAGTCCTGTGCTAATCAGTTTTGAAAAAGAGCAAACCCCAATTTGGCACATCCCATTTCCAGCAATCACAGTTTGTCCACTTAATAAAATTGTAAAATATAAATATAATTACACCGAAAATTTTAGAAATAGAAAGAAACTTAGTAACGCAGAGTAAGTCGAACTCTTACATCATGTTTATAAGAAACGGACCAAAACATATAGCATCAATTTGTACAACTTTCGCGAACGGTTTCGTAATTGGTTTTTAGTCCCTTTCTGATTAACATTGTTGCAACACTCTTCTCTAAATTAAAGAAGCTTCTCTAATATCAACAAAGACAAACACATATTTCCATCTATGAATAGAAAAGATATTAAATATGTTTTCATTGATATTAAAGAAGCTTCATTATCTTAAAGAACAGTGCTACATGCGGCCATCAGTGCTCAGTTTTAGTGGGCATTTTAATTAAGCTTATTAAATCTTATCACTGATTGGACGAATAACATTTATTGAGTATTTCAACTCATATCTAAATTAAATTTTATTTCTTAACAGTTATAAGCTCTTCTCAGACTTATCTCTAGTGTGTACCTAATCGGCGAGTTTCCTACGATGAAACCAATAGTTTTACTGATGAATCAGCAATCCACTCGATACGAGAAGTAATTCAAAAAATCATTTAGTTATTTTACTTATGAAAGATATTTTAATATTAAGTATAACATTTTAGATGGCAACAGAACGAATTATGTCAAGTATAATGTGGAAAAATTTAGCACCAGCATATTTTCCAGAGCAACTTACGGAAGATGGATGTTTTTCTTTTAACACGTTGAGTCAAAACGACATGTTTACTGACCAAATGTAAGAGATTGGAAGTGTCCATATTTACAATTTAAAAAAAAAAATTATATCTTTTTTACCTTCAAATTTATCTTTAATTTTGAAACAATTTATATTTTATACAAATAAAAATACAAATTACATAGACCACAATTTTGCGAATGACGGTTGGAATATTGAAGATGGTTATCCTGGACTTAATATGAGCGCATATCCAAGAAGAACAGCTAAAGATGGACAAATATCTGGACTTAGCATTAATCTTCAAACATATAAAGATGAAATAGATCATGTTTGTGGCTTGCCTATATCTGGATACAAAGTAAGTACTTCAATGTTTAATTCAATTTTAATTCATATCACTATGCTCTATAAATAAAAATATACATTTATAGGTAACACTTCATAACCCAGCTGAAACACCAAAAGTTGCTGAACAATATTTCCTAATTCCGTTTAACAAACAAGTCACTATCATTGTCCGTCCAGAACTGATCCAAATGTTAGATCTCTACCACCGGAAACCAGAAAATGTTACTTTTCTGACGAAAAATCACTGAGATTTTTTAAAGTTTACACTCAAAATAACTGTCGAGTAGAATGTGACGCCAATATAACACACGACTATTGTGGCTGCGTTCCTTTTCATATGCCCCGTAAGAAATGTTTTGTAGTGAATTTTATTTTAGACTTAAATTGTGATTTTCTAGGTGATGATGAAACTAAAATATGTGGAATTGGTAAAAATGACTGTTTAGTAGAAGTTCAAAGTAAGCGAAATACTGATTTACGTTATAAATTTAAATAAATATTCGAAAATGTAACATCATAATCTTCTTTATGTTAAGTTTATATAAGTAATATGTAAGAAATTTATAAATATTTATTATTACATTATCAGGTTCATTCTTGGAGTTTGAAGTACAGGAAGAGCTAACAAGTGAGCTCTATGTAGAGAAGAACAGAGACAAACTGGAAAAGACTCGTGACATCTTCAAGAATTGTCATTGTCTGCCATCGTGCTCTAGTTTGCAGTACACTGCTGAAACATCGTTAGCTGAATTTCACATGATCCAAGCATTTTTTGATTCAGAAAATTTGGACAACGTGACTGCGCCTGGTTTTTTAAAGTAAGAAATTTCAACAACTTATTTCGTGTAAAACTTAAAATCTAGGAAAAAGCAAGTTTTATTCAGCTATAACGCTAATATTTTTGTATTCTTTTACATTCCTTTTTTTATTTTTTTACCTCTCGCCACTAATATCTGTAAGAGAGGTATTGTAATCATGCTAAAATTTCGATAGTGAGTTTTCAATGGATAAGCACGTTTTGAGGTCCCTAGAACACGATTTTGATAATTTTGCGATGATATCTGTGTGTGTGTGTGTGTCAAAATGGATGTTGGAGGTACGATAACTCAAATACCACTGAATAAAAAAATTGAAATTTTGTATGTAATATTCTGACACCCTAGATTAGATTTGATTAGATTTTGGTGTTGATCGTGCTACCGGAAGTGGTAGTTTCTTGAAGATCTGAAGAGTTTTTCTGGAATATCCTCAAAATTTATGAATTAATAGGAATTTTTTAAATAACATTGTATACTAAATGTTACTGTCTACAATATGTATTCAAAACATTGTTTTTATCTAGCACCATTTTTCAATTACAAGAAGTTAAAAATTCTACAAATTTGTTACAATTTTGATTTATCTGCCTACCTATGAAAACAAAAAATAAAATATTTGAGTGTTAATGTCATATCAATTTTTTACTTTTTGACAAATTGAAATGGAAAATATGAAATGTTATTTATTATTTATAAGCTCATAATAAACTTTAATAATATTATAAAAACTACAAATCCCGAATTCCCTTCTACAATGGTATATTTGTAAGTAAGTAGGTACCTTCATACACACTCAGTAAAATAGTGGAATATGGCGAGAGGTCATGTGTTGGCCACATCGGATTTTTTACGTAGCAATAGTTATTTACGCGCAACTGATAACTGTATTAAAAATGTTTATAACTTGGTTACTATGGCAGAAACTTTTGTTTTACACCCTTGAGTGGTAAAATAGAAAAACTTCAAACTTCGCCCGCAGACGTAATCTTTTTCTTATTTATAAATATGATGTTAATTTTCAGATACGTAAAAGATTTGAAAGAAGGCAAAGTATTACTCAGCAAAGTGGCCATATATTTCAAAGAGTCACAATTCTTAGCTCTTCAACGGAGTGAACTCTATGGACAAACGGACTTTCTGGTCAATTGTGGAGGCCTCCTTGGATTATTCATGGGTTTTTCACTGTTATCTTTATAAGAAATTATTTATTTTCTCACTATTCGTTTGTGGTTCAAATATCAAGTTAGACGTAAAACATAAAATGTAGATAAATATTGAACCATATTAAGTTTTAGTGTCAGTGTCCTAAATATAGTTCGATTAAATTAATATTGTTTACCATTTTAAATGATATACTACATATTTCTTTATTATAAATGTGAAACTGTGTCTTTTAGTGGATTTATTAAAAAAATCACTTATAACGTCACAATCAGTTCGAGCTGATTACGTTGTTGGAATGCACGATACAAAATTTCCTAGACATGAATTAATGCACGAGTGCAGATTTAGTAAGAAAATCTCTAAGAATTAATTCTTCTTACATTAGAAACCTTAAATATTGACTAATTGTTTTTAGTTGTAGTTTCAAATAAATTTATAATGGGCTCTTCCACCATATTTTTTAAATTTTTTTAAATGAATCTTCATTTTAAAATATGACGATCTGTGAAAACGCGGCGTGAAACTGTGCTGTATTAAGAAAGATATGAATTTTTAAAGTTTAAAATTTCGCTTGTGGCATCCCCAGTGCTACCTAGTGGCCCAAAACTGTTGTGTAACGAACACCCATTATAATAATTTAAAAATTAAAACAGTATATAATTCTATGATATAAGTAACTTTGTAGAGTAATAAATACCATAAAATACATAAAACTATGTTTTATTTTTAGTTTTAAGATAGTTTTCGTACTATAGGTCATAACTTAAAAAGTTTGAGATGAAAACGGATTCAAACGCAGTTGATCTGATCAAATGCTTGCGCATGGCGCTGGCGCAGTGCCTGTATCTCATTGGTTTGTCTATTTTTGTATAACCAATAAGAATAGATCGCACCTGGGACGTCACATGACGTCACACAATATTTAAAGCGCTTGTATCTCATGTTTAAATAACTTTTTTAATAAATTTTTTTTATTTACAGTTATGATTTGATATGTTTTTCAAGTTTTTAGCACAATATTATTAAATCGTGACTATGGTGGAAGAGCCCATTTATATTTTTCAAACAATTTTGTACACACTTTCAGTAAATGATAATTGCATTATAAAAAACGTAAGTTTTTATCTAATCATTAAATGTAAGCACTAAATATTAAATTACCTTTTTTAAAACTGTAAATTCTATAAATGTTATTAGTTTAATTGTTTATCTAGTAAATAAAAATTAATTAGATTTATTGATATTGATTAATGTGTCTTTTCCACTTTATTAAAGACAATTATTATATAAACGATAATTTTTTTGTCAAAACTTTTATTACATACGTTAAGTACCTACATAATAGTATGATTACAAATTTTGGTGATAGTGTATAATAGAAAATTCTGTCATTATACTAACTGCTCTCAATCTTACATGTTCTATATTCATCTTTGATTGATTTCACTTTGAGACAATTTTAAAGATTAAAGAATGACGAATAGAATAAAAGTTGTGCCAGTTGGAACGACCAAGAGAGTTTGCAACATTGTAGGGATGAATGATATAAGAACGAAAAAGAAAGAACCACATATTGTTCTGGAAATTTTGAATGATTATTGCTCAAACTCAACTTTGCATGGTATTCATTATTTGGGAGCTAAAGATAAAAGACCAGCTGAAAAGTAAGTGCATTTTTTAAATTTTCGAAGATAATATAAAATATTTTTTTCAATACCTGCACCGAAAACGCCACCTTTGCATGAGATATTTCTGATCGGCCAGTACATTTTCGCCCGCTTTATGCGGGATTCCAAAATTAAGTATTTAAATTATTTTTATTTACTTTATGGAATTATTATACATTTTTCCAATGTTACCATCATCCGGTTCATCCCTTTCTTCAACTTTTGATTGCTTTTCGGTGCAGGTATTTAAAAAATATCGAGTGCATCTCGGGACAAAATTGTTCTCACACTTTCGTCCCTAGTTCCACAATATACTATTCTCTTATGACTTTTAATGACGGTCACCCATGAAATAATGAAATAATTTCAACGAAATTATCTATCACACTTATTAGTCCATTTGCTGAGCATACTTCGGTGTGTCATACATTTACCAGAGAAGCACCCATGGGGAAGTTGTTACAAATGGTCTAGAGGTTAAAAAAAATTTGGGTACAACTACAAGTTTTGAAAAATGAATCACTTTGTTAACAAAATAGCATTTATCTACGGCCCTAAGATTTTTTTTCTCTCCAATAAATAAATGTTTAAAAAATCCGATTCTGGAAACCGGTAACCCATATTTCAATCCGTCTAGATATTAGAGCAGATTAAACAAAAAAATTTCAAGAAATTACAAAAATGTTTACTCGTGTTTATTTTCGACGCAACAAGCAGTCGTGACCAAACGGCAAAAATTGCCGGCAAAATCATAGTCACTAATGGTATTATACAGGGTGTTCATTTTAAGTGGCGCACCATTGCTATCTCGAGAAGTATAAGAGCTACGAAGTTGGTTAAATTAGCAAACAATTTCTATTTTATATGACTACTTTAATGAAAGAAACAAAAAAAATTTTAGACCAGTGGTTCTCAAACTACGGGGTGCAACTTTCTTATTTCAAATGGGGACCTATTTTTTTTATTCGCTTATTCGATTCAGTATTTTTTTCTAAATTCAACGAGATATTAGTTTCATACCCTGACATAACAAAAACATGAGAAAAACGCTATTGAAAATGATGATAATTTAATTAAAAACTGATTGTTACAAGAGTGCTATGGAAGAAAACAATTGAATATTTGTTTCATATTAATTGTTATTTGTTAATGAAAAAGATTATTTGATTTTAATCAGGAGATCAGGACCGCTACTGAGTGTATGAGTTCAGGGTACTAAGCACTCAGTAGGGTGTAAGGTGGCGGTAACTACGGACACGTGTTTCGACCTTATTTGGTCTGATCAGTGTAGTATACTACAATCTTTTTCACTAACAATTAATATAAAACAAAATATTCAATTTTTTTCTCCCATAACACTAACTAACAATCATATTTTAATTAAATTATCATAATTTTCAATAGCGTTTTTCTTATGTTTTTGTTATGCAAGGGTATAAAACTAATATCTCGTTGAATTCAGAAAAAAATATTGAATCGAATAAGCAAATAAAAAAAATAGGTCCCCATTTGAAATAAGAAAGTTGCACCCCGTAGTTTGAGAACCACTGGTCTAAAAAAATTTTTGTTTCGTTCATGAAAGTAGTCATATAAAATAGAAATTGTTTGCTAATTTAACCAACTTCGTAGCTCTTATAGTTCTCGAGTTAGCAATGGTGCGCCACTTAAAATGAACACCCTGTATATGATTATAGCATGAAAGTGACAGTGACAATAGTACAATATCGTTTATATCTTTTTCTGCAGTTTAAATAAATGGACTAAAATATACTTATTTGTGAGTAATAGTATACCTACATATTAATATATTTATATAAGTAAAAATAATAAAGTAAGTGTGACGGGAGGTCTTGTGCTGGCCGCATCAGAATTTTTTCTACTTTCGATCGAATAAATGTAATTTTTTTAGAAATAATGAAATCATTTATTAGGTACAATAATTTGAAAATGTATATTCTGTGTTTTTAGAATATGGTGGATGATAATGTTCATTTTAAGCTTGGCAGCTTGTGCTTTGCTAATCAGTAGAACGTGGACCAAATGGAAAGATAATCCTGTGCTAATCAGTTTTGAAAAAGAGCAAACCCCAATTTGGCAAATCCCATTTCCAGCAATCACAGTTTGTCCACTTAATAGAATTGTACGATCTAAATATAATTACACCGAAAATTTTAAAAATAGAGATAATCTAAGTAAAGCAGAGTAAGTCGAACTCATAGATCATGCTTATAAGAAACGGACCAAAACGACTCACAAAATCATCATGATTAACATGATTAACAATGATAGTAACATATAGCATCAATTTTTACAACTTTCGCGAACGGTTTCGAAAGTGGTTTTTAGTCCCTTTCTGATTAACATAGTTGCAACACTCTTCTCTAAATTAAAGAAGTTTTTCTAATATTAACAACTAGCGAACCCGGCTCGCGTTGCTACGCCTCCAAATCGAATTTAAAGGAATCTCGTTATAAGAATTCTAAGTTATTACCATACCATACATGGTGGCAATTCTAACTACGCCCATGATACCATACAAAATTTGAACCCAATCGGTTACCGCCATTTTGTTTAAAGATGGCGGACTGATATTTTAGTATGCTCATGTCATAAGTTAGATCATCATAAGTTATAACCATTACAAATTTGAACCCAATCGGTACAGTACATTTTCAGTTAGCTAGTCACCATTTTGTTTCAAGATGGCGGACTAACATTTTCATATACAAGTTAGGTAGCAAGGAAGTAAATAAATAGCAAACTGAGCTTAAAAAATAATTGTATATTTTTTATGTACTATGTGACGATCGATTTCGCCTTATTTATTTCAAGGCATCTTCAGGTCACAGCTGAAAAATATGTTTTTATTAAAACGTGTACCTACATAATAATGTTATAATAAAGAATGTATATAATATTATATCAAACAAGTTCAAAAAATATAAGTTATAAACTTAACACGACAGAACATCATGTTCTCAACAATTTAAATAATTTAACGGTTAGTACTACATTATTAATTACTATCTGATATCTCTTTTATCTTTTTATTACAAAATAATTTAAAATGTATTTCACATTTGCTGTTTGTGGTCTCATCGCTCACTTGACATTTTCTTCTTATTTATTGCTATTAAACTTCAATTCATTTAAATATTTTTTAACAATAATCCTTGTCGCTTGCATGATCTTATTTAATTCCTACAATTTGATAATTTACATAATTTTTTCACATAACCACATTTTTTACATGTGCTTTGGTATCTAATTAGACCAATTATAACATTTGTAATCTTGCTTCTCTTCACAGTAACTTTATAACTTATATTTTTTGAACTTGTTTGATATAATATTATATACATTCTTTATTATAACATTATTATGTACCTACACGTTTTAATAAAAACATATTTTTCAGCTGTGACCTGAAGATGCCTTGAAATAAATAAGGCGAAATCGATCGTCACATAGTACATAAAAAGATATACAATTATCTTTTAAGCTCAGTTTGCGATTTATTTACTTCCTTACTACCTAACTTGAAACATGCAAACTGCTCTAGATAAATTAATATTCAATATTTTCATATACAAGACAAATTCTTAGCTATTACTGTATCAAATTTGAACGCGCTTGCCCCACACCCCCCTGACAAATGAAATTTAAACCCAAACGGTTACCGCCATTTTATTGTGCTCATGTCATATGTTACATCCTAAGCTATTACCATACCAAATTTGAACCCAATCGGTGCAAGCTCCATTAAGTTGTAGTCCAATGTCACCTAACTCTCCCTAGACTATAAAGTTTTGAATGTGCTAAGTATGTGCTTTACTGTGCGCTATATATTATAGTATGTGCGTCCATACAATACGGTCCATATATGTTTGTAAATTGCGACTACAAGTAAATACTAATAAACAAATATCAGAAAAGTAAACATTTATCATGATAGTAGTAATGTGCCTCGTATGTGCTTCTTTGTGCGCTATGTTTTATGACGTGTGCGTCATTAGTGTTCCAGCAATTTACTTGATAAAAAATGCGACTCCTGTTCCATAGTCGCAAATTCCTTCTGAAACTATCATGCTTGGAGTGTGCTAAGTATGTGCTTTACTGTGCGCTATACAGTGGCGGTGCGTCAGATGAGGCAGGTGAGGCTGAGCCTCACCGCGTAAAATCGTAATTTTAAATTTTTTATTTTTATTATAATTTTATTTATCTAATTTATTTTTTATTATAAATCGACTACATATTTATTTAAAAATAATTATTGTTGCACAATAATGCAAAAAAAGTATTTAAATAGTGTTATTTTCGCGCGAATCATAAATAATGTGTACAGTGAGGCTGCTGCTGCAACGGTTGGTTTCATTCATCGTCAGTGCGACCGAGCGACGGAGTGACGTGTGTGTATTCTCGTATGTTCATGCGATGGAGAGACCTTGAGAGAGGCTAGGGAAATATCGTCTGTCTTCGCGCAAGGCACACCGCACACACATACACAGCCTCGCATAGCCTAGCGCACACAACTAAATACACGTGAAGAAACAAAGTTTATTTTTACTTTGTTGTTGATTGCTTGTCTTATTTATTGTTGTGAATGCTATTTTATAATTAGTTATGTTTTGAAACTAATAGTTTCTAATAAAAATTATGAATAACCAAAAAGAATAAATGTAAAATCTAACAAATAGAACTTGTAATAGTTTTATCAATATTTAAATAATAAACAATAACTATTATTCAACATTTCTATATTATGAACAAATAAATAAAATTATATTAATTAAATATTTATTATAAATATTTAATATATGGTCATAATAAGAATCATAATAATCAAGAACAGATAAAATTTGTTCGCCTCACGCTTGAATGTTGTTTTACCGAGAGCTGCAGAACGCTAGTCGCGTATTGTTGAACGTTTTTTCTATTCTATTTTCTATTCTGTTACCTACTTTATTTAAATATGTATGTACTTTTTGTGGACGTACTAAATATACTCTTGTGCGTTAGAGAAAACAAAATTTAAAAAATATTATCTGCTGTTTCTACGATTATAGCGTTTTATCTTGACTCACAAAAAAATTATTTATTTAAGTAATGAAATAAAGTTCTATTGTTTTATTGATTTTATGCGTAAAAAATTGATTTTAGAACGTTTCATTGAAATTATGATACAAAGTATTAAAAGGCGTTTAAAGCATTTGACCTTGAACCAAAAAAAAATTCGCCTACGGCGCATTTTTTTTTAGCCTCACCTAACTTAGGAGTCACGCACCGCCACTGGCGCTATATATTAGAATATGTGCGTCCATACAAAATTGTATATACATGTTTGCAGCAATGTGCCCCGTACGAGTATGTGCTTCTTTGTGCGCTATGTTTATAAAGTTAATAACGAGATATTAAATATTATGAAGGTGTAACAAAATAATTATACTAAATTAAAAATGAATTTCAATACAAAATTTAATTCTTGTTTTTGTTATACAGGGTGTAACCCAAACTGTGTGTAACAATATTTAAGGGTGTATAGTATTGGACGCACTGATCATGAATCAAAAAGAATTTTGTTGAAATTCGTAAAATTAACATAGTAGTTCGCAAAACAACATTATGGGTACCACTGGTTGTCACATTTAAATACAAAAAAGTTAAACAATAGTTATGTAATAATAATTTTACAAACAGGAAAAAATGAAATTTGTAGGTACTTACGGAATGTCTCATTTGTTTGGACCCATTTTTTAATTCGCGAATTTCAACAAAATTCTTTTTAATTCACGATCAAAAAATTAAAATATTTATTCACTAAAATCAAGTGAATAAATAATATCAATAATATAACCGTATAAAATATTGACATACATATAGATGAATTTTCAAATTTTTGAAAAGTTCAAAGCAGAAAACAATATTAACACAATGGCGAAACAGTGGTAGAAACCTTGTGTAATAGGCGAAAAAAATCAAAGTAGCTGACCTCTTGCGGCGAAAAAAAACTTACGAGTGTGGGGTAGCGCTTGATATTTGTACATGTATTTACCTATATGGGACTTATGTTGTACTTCTTGTGAAAAGTTGATTTTGTGAGTTGTTTTGTGCAGTTTTCCATTCTAAAATGACAACTTATGCATAATTGAATGACAACTAATAAGTTTAAAATAATATTTAATTATATGATTTATATTAAACTAAAATTTTATAAAAATTCCAACAAAATAGAGTATTACAAAGTTTTCATCTTTTTAGTTTAAATTTATACCTACTATATTTAAAATCGTACTAACGCCTTTTGATTTAGATAGACGGAATTTACCGAATTTACAAACATTTTCACTTAATTAATGTCCAACTTGTTTCTTATTATTGTCATAATATCCCTGTTTCCAGCGCAATAATAATAAATAATAAGGCCATTATTTTTCAATATACGCCCAAGGGTATTATTTGATATATAATTTTCTTATTACCATAGAAACAGAGCTTTTATGACACTAACAATTATAGTATATTCCGTAACTCATTAGCGAATAACCGCGGTTTTGGTAATGGTAAATCTGTGGTTAGTTATGGTTCCTGAAAAAGTGCTCATGATTTGGAACAAGTTAAACCTCATATCTGGTTGTCTACGATGGTAATGTATAGGCAATGTATTTATTTGTTTAAAGTTTGCTTGTATTTTACATTTTTTTGACTTTTCAGACCGTAATTTGGTGTAATTCGTATTACTGAAATTTGAAGAAATTCATTTAAATGTTCACAGTTCCAAATTTTAGTCGTAGGACAATCAAAACAAAAAATATTCAAACGCTTTTCAGAACAAATCAGCTATTCATTTTACTATATTTACTTCAATTGCCTCCTACAACTTATTTTAACTTACAGTGCAACTGTCACTATCATTAATTTCGACATTGCAACTTATTATTTATTAATAAAATATAGAAACGATGAAAAGAAACATAACAAACATGGCTTTCACCACGATTAATATGAAGATTATGAAGCCATGCACAAACCCAATATTTACCCGCAAAATATATAAACGTACAAACTACAACAACCAACGTTTATCGTTGGTTATCATGGTCACAAAAAAATAACCAAAACTTTCAGGAACCGCGTTCCTTAATCTAACCAAATCCTGAAAGTTGTTTCTTGGTTAGGATACGGAACGGGTAACCGCAACCATGGTCGTCTTGGTTTAGTTACGGAATATACTTTTAATAAGCTGTTAAAAAATCTCAATGACAGAACAAAAATCGATAAAGATAATAGTATATTACTTTACTAGTGGGAGAAGTAAAATACTTCTGTCACAAGTGTCTGATTGGCCAATCAGGACACGAGTTACAGGAGCATTTTACTTCTCCCACTTGTGAAGTACGCTATTTTTCCTCACAGTGAGGAAAAAATTATATACGATCCCGGGTGCCACACCCTCATCCTTAATCCACCACTGACTACTGGCCCTAGGAAAGTATGCTGTTGGCCTCATATTATTCTGACACCCTTGGCCTTGATACTTTTAATTACTATAATATGGTTTACTCCGATGTCATGTATTTTGTGGACCACCCAGAATAGCGCACAATAAACCATATTATAAGCAAGATAGTATCAGGAGGGATTTTCGATTATAACATAGGAGTTGAATTTTTTATCAAGTTCATTTCTTGGATACTAATAAAACATAGCGCACAAAGAAGCACATACGGATACGGGGTACATTGCTACAAACATGTATGTACCATTTTGTATAGACGCACATAGGTACTATAATATATAGCGCACAGAAAAGCACATACTTAGCACACTCCAAGCATGATAGTTTCAGTAGGAATTTGCGACTATGGAACAGGAGTCGCATTTTTTATCAAGTGAATTGCTGGAACACTAATGACGCACACGTCATAAAATATAGCGCACAAAGAAGCACATACGAGGTACATTACTACTACCTGTTTGTAAAATTATTATTACATAACTATTGTTTAACTTTTTTTGTATTTAAATGTGACAACCATTGGTACCCATAATGTTGTTTTGCGAACTACTGTTAATTTTACGAATTTCAACAAAATTCTTTTTGATTCATGATCAGGGCGTCCAATACTATACATCCTTAAATATTGTTACACACAGTTTGGGTTACACCTGTATAACAAAAACAAGAATTAAATTTTGTATTGAAATTCATTTTTAATTTAGTATAATTATTTTGTTACACCTTCAGAATATTTAATATCTCGTTATTAACTTTATAAACATAGCGCACAAAGAAGCACATACTCGTACGGGGCACATTGCTGCAAACATGTATATACAATTTTGTATGGACGCACATATTCTAATATATAGCGCACAGTAAAGCACATACTTAGCACACACCAAGCATGATAGTTTCAGAAGGAATTTGCGACTATGGAACAGGAGTCGCATTTTTTATCAAGTAAATTGCTGGAACACTAATGACACACACGTCATAAAACATACTACTATCATGATAAATGTTTACTTTCCTGATATTTGTTTATTAGTATTTACTTGTAGTCGCAATTTACAAACATATATGGACCGTATTGTATGGACGCACATACTATAATATATAGCGCACAGTAAAGCACATACTTAGCACATTCAAAGCATTATAGTCTAGGGAGAGTTAGGTGACTTTGGACTACAACTTAATGAAGCTATCGGAGCTGTAAACTTTGAGTTAGATAGCCGTCATTTTATTCGAAGGTGGCGGATTGACATTTTAATATGCTCATATTATAATTCAAATCTTAACCTATTACCATACCAAATTTGAACTCAATCGGTGCAGTAAACTCGGAATTAGATAGCCAGCCGACAACAATGCAATCGTTATAAACATCAAATTTTAATAGTACGGGCGGTTCGAGGCAAAAAGTATGTACTCACTGCAAAATGTGATAAGAAGGTGCCACTTTGCATACATGTTAAGGACAGCCTAATTAGTGATTTAAGATCGGGAGACACGCTGACAGCCCTGGCAGGACGCCAGTATTCAAGATGGCGGCTAAAAACAAAAAACGCTTATATCTCGACTTCTGGTTGATAGATTTTCAAAAAAAAAATTTTAACTGGAAGCTCTTAATTATTGTTTCTAACCATTTTTGTCATGTCTTTTTTTTTTGCTGAAAATAATAATAAAATGATTTTATAGCGAAAAATTTAAAAAATCACTAGAATTACCGAAAATGGTAGTGTTTTATGATTAAAATAATTAAAAAGTTAAATAAGTAGTAATTAATATATTATTATAAGTTGCTAATCAGAACTCAAGTTAATTAATTATGAGAAATAACAAAACAAGAATTGCTGTAAACAACTGTTTTGCTCTTAATTATAACAAATAAATTCAAAATGACACATATTAATTTTTTAAAAGCGCTCCATCATAGCTTTATCTGTGCATAAGGAATTTCTAAACGGAAAATTTGTGATATCCAAAACAAGTCGTCCATTTTCCGCTATAGCCATAGATCAGGCACACGAGCAAAATAATGCTATAGTTAAAGGTAATGGCGGTGCTATAGGACTATTGCAAGATCCTTCCTCTCTAAAACGTTTTACAGTAGCTGGTCCAGAGATAAGCAGTTTACTTAATGAATTTGATATTCAAAAAACCGTTCGGTCACTTCATTTTGTTCATCACGAGCAATATTATTCTTTTCAGAAGAATTTTATTCAAAATTTTCAAGGGCTAAAAGAAAGCTTTAATGAGTTTGGAAATCCGTTTCAAGAAACAACTCGAGATCTAATTGTGTTAGATACTCGGCAAATCATGGGTGAAGATCGTGTACAAGCTGTTATTAATGCTGAAAGAAATGGTATTGCGTGTTATAAAACTTTTGTTAACGAGCGATTAAGTAATGAAGCCTCTAAGAAAATTTACGATCCTATAAAAAAGATACCAAAATTTTCCATTCTTGCACAAAATCCAGTTCAAAAATTCAAAACACAGTAAAAAATGTAAAAAGTGATGTAGATCTCTTTTCACGTTTGTTCATTGTGTCTAGAAATAGAAATCTGGATTTGGATGAATTTTTTAAATATGAAAATTCAGTGTATCCTCCAGCTTTATCATCAAATGGATCTTTAAGACCATGTCAAAAATATGAAATTGTTCAAATTATTGAACAAATTCCTCCTCATCAAACTTTTAACGGTAATTGCGATACTATTGTGTATGGTGGAGCTGTAATGGTTCATAGTAATCCACCGCGTATTTCAAAAACATTTAGTGATTATTTTAATAACGATTTTTTTGTCCGTATTAAGGAGGTTCCCTAGACATTTTAAAAAATGTTCTAATGCAACCAAATTTTGAATTTAGTATTTTCATAAAAATGATACCTGAATTTTTTGGAAATTTTTGACCACGTAGTTTGAACGAAATTAATTGTTAAATTTTAATATTTTACATGGGCTCTTATGGCTTTCCCATCCTACTGAAAAGCAAGACATATCAGATAATGTAGTAAATCTGCTAGAGACGTTTGTTGCAATTTTGTATGGAGGAACAAGATGTGCAGAACTTTCGCTGACCCAAACAAGGAAACTTTTGTTTACTTGTAAAGACCGTAGTTTATATAGTTTACCGCCAACATCAGCGACTATATATGAGCACATTCTTCGTGCATGGTATCAAGCTGGCCATATTTGGGGACAATCATGCATAAAAAATGCAGAGATTCCTTCAGCAGAATTCTGGGGTTGGCATAAAGAAAATTCGCAATGGAATCCTACATGGTCTTCTTTGCCACCTATCTGGGAAGCATGTAGAGAACTTGTAAGATGCACCTGTAAAACTACATGTACCTCAAGGTGTTCTTGTAAAAATGCTGGATTACCCTGTACTATTCTTTGTACAAATTGTCAAATAACTTGCAAAAATCGATACGTAAATCCAGATGATGAAGATATAGCTTCTTTATAAAATACACGATTTAATTCTATTTAAATTTAATAATAATAATACCGAATCAAATCATTAATAAAAGTAAAATATATGTCATTTTGAATTTATTTGCTATAATTAAGAGTAAAACAGTTGTTTACAGCAATTCTTTTTTGTTATTTCTCATAATTAATTAACTTGAGTTCTGATTAGCAACTTATATTAATATATTAATTACTTATTTAAATTTTTAATTATTTTAATCATAAAACACTGCCACTTTCGGTAATTCTAGTGATTTTTTAAATTTTTCGCTATAATATTATTTTATTATTATTTTCAGCAAAACAAAAAGACATGACAAAAATGGTTAGAAACAATTATTAAGTACCCATTAAGAGCTTCCAGTTAAAAAAAATTAGAAAATCTATCAACCAGAAGTCGAGATATAAGCGTTTTTGGTTTTTAGCCGCCATCTTGAATAATGGCGTCCTGCCAGGGCTGTCAGCGTGTCTCCCGATCTTAAATTTTATTTTGTTCAATTACTTGACAAATCACTCTACATTTTCGTCATAAGAAGAAACAATTTTGAATTTTATTATTTTTGAAAATATAATATAGCCTATGTCATCCGGGGATAGTGTTAGTCGGGGAGCTGGTGACCTTTTTGATGTTGTCATTTGATATAGTCGATGGTAACCCTTTTACCGTTAAGTGTAGGGTATGTTGTCATTTGCCCAAAGCTAAAAACATGTTTTTTCAATAATACTGTAACGGTGCGCGGTCTATTGAATATAGTACGCGCGTTACCAAAAATGTGTAGTTACCGAGAATGGAGTCTACTTAATTATTGGTAGTTACAGATAACGTTGAAGAGCGGTAATTAATTATTATTACTTACTTGGGTTACTACCTGGTTAACACTTCACTAAACACAAGAGGATTCTCAAAATGAAGGTAAAATAGAAACGTAAAACCACAACCGATTTCCACACAAGTTAACAATATATTTACAAGTTATAAATAAATCCCATTTGATAAGTTACACGTAACTAAAAACTAACCGGGTCCACAATTCGTTATAGATTACAGAAATACAACAGAGATACAATCACGCTTTACTCAAATTAACCCTTTTCTCAAAATCGACCAATAAACAAATACGCACAAGTTACTCAACTATAAACACCTTAATGCGAACACCAATAAAACAATAAAATTACTCACTTTCTCTGCTGCTATTCCTTTGCTGGAGTGTGCACTCAAAACACTATATCTTACAGATTGAATTTAACAAGTTTAAAACACAATGGGAGTTTTAAAGATTATTAAAGCTCAAAATAAACGCTCAATCAATAACGAACTGTGTCAGAGGACTTATATGATCTCTCGATCGGTTTTTGATCTGGTTTAGAGGGAAGAAAAATCATCTTATTTAATAACTTTTCTTACCTCCCCACTCTGACCCAAACTTAAGTTTACTTCATAATAATTGGTTTCTTATAGTTTACATACAACACTGATTGGTCCACGAGAGAGATGGCTAGGGTGGCGTGCAAACCCCTACCCCAAATCTCACGCTCTAACGAACAAGTGCATTTTTCTAAGAACGCTTCTAAATGACCTAAAATGCAGATGTTGCCCGAATCTCAGAATTCGGCGAAAATGGGACCACACTTGACATAGTTTCATGGTAACAGATAACCAACACAAATTTACGACTTCCGTATAATACTTACTGAAAATACATTAACTTTGAAATAAGACCCGACTTTACGCTTTTGTACAAAAATCCATGAGTCTATGTCACATGTTTACAATTTATTATTCTTTCCTTAATTGTGGCAATACAGTAATATAATACAACAAATGGAGCGACTGTTACAATACTCACCTTCCTTGATAGTGATCTGTGAGTCTGCCAAACCTTCGACGTTGCAGACCTTGGCGATAAGGGTTCAAAGGTCGCAAAATAATTTTGCAAAGTATGATTTGACCAAACTTGAAACCTACTAAGAAAGCTAGTTTTGTGTCCAAGAAGTGCTAAAAACCGAGTCTGCCATCAAAATCTTATAAACAAATACGTCTGCCAAATTTTTAAACATTGCAAAAAAAAATTTAAAATGTTTCATTTGACCAAAGCTGAGATTGCACACACAGGTTACTTATCATCTAAAGAAGTGGAAAAAATAAGTCTGCTATGTTTTTGACATTGCTAAAGCCGGCTGCCAAGCCAATTTTGGTCCGGCGGCTCGACTACGTTACAGCGGCCTCCGGCTATGTAGGCCAAGCTGTAGAGCATTTTTGCTTGACATAAAGACTAGTAGCAAACCGATTGTGCGATGATATAAAAGATAATAAGCAGATGAATCGGTATGTGTTTTTCACTCGAGTTTACGGTCCATTTGTTACGTTATTAACAATTTATTGCAAAAAAACGCGATTTTTGTTTTGTTTTTGCTTGTAACTTTGAAACTAATGGAGCAATCGGAATGCCCCAAGAAATGATTTGTAGATAATTAAAATATCTACAAAATGAGAGGTCGAACGTCTCAATCGGATAATTAGGCTCTGAAAAATTTAGGAAAAACCGTAAAATTAGGCGTTTCTTTTGAAAATTCATAGCTCCGTCATTTTTTGAGTTGGAGCGCTAAAATTTTGACAGAAAGAAGGAATTATAATGATCTTTATATGTGCCAAAGGTAGGTGCTGTCGGATTATTAGTTTACGCGAAATCACGATTCAAAGTTTGCAGTGCGCTTTTTTCCGGCAGGCATGTATCCGTTATCGTAAGTCCGATAATAATTTCCAAAAAAGTTATGAAAAGTTGACATCGTGCACTATAAAACGTAGATTTCAGTTTTTCGATCAGATGTCTGGAAGCATGCTAAAAACACTCGTAAAGTTCGCGAAAAACGTCCGAGCGCGCGCTCGCAGTCGAGTGGTGGGGGAAGGGGCAGCGGCGGAGGAGGAGCGTATCTATAGTAATAGGCGCGCTCGGCCGTTTTTCGCGAACTTTACGAGTGTTTTTAGCATGCTTCCAGGCATCTGATCGAAAAACTGAAATCTACGTTTTATAGTGCACGATGTCAGCTTTTCAAAACAGCACCTACCTTTGGCACATATAAAGATCATTATAATCCCTACTTTCTGTCAAAATTTTAGCGCTCCAGCTCAAAAAATGACGGAGCTATGAATTTTCGAAAAAAACACCTAATTTTACGGTTTTTCCTAAATATTTCAGGGCCTAATTATCCGATTGAGACGTTCGACCTCTCATTTTGTAGATATTTTAATTCTCTACAAATCATTTCATTGGGGCATTCCGATTGCTCCATTAGTTTCAAAGTTACAAGCTGGATGCCGCTGTAACGTAGTCGAGCCGCCGGACCAAAATTTCCTTGGCAGACGGCTTTAGCAATGTCAAAAACATGGCAGACTTATTTTCTCCACTTCTTTAGATGATAAGTAACCTGTGTGTGCAATCTCAGCTTTGGTCAAATGATACATTTTCAAATTTTTTTTTGCAATGTTTAAAAATTTGGCAGACGTATTTGTTTATAAGATTTTGATGGCAGACTCGGTTTTTAGCACTTCTTGGACACAAAACAAGCTTTCTGAGTAGGTTTCAAGTTTGGTCAAATGATACATTTGCAAAATTATTTTGCGACCTTTGAACCCTTATCGCCAAGGTTTGCAACATCGAAAGCTTGGCAGACTCGCAGATCACTATAAAAGGAGGTGAGTATTATTGAAAAAACATGTTTTTAGCTTTGGTCAAATGATGCGCAAATTTCGGTCACCAGCTCCCCGACTATGTAGCTTCCCAACGGTGAAAGAATTTTTCAAATCGGTCCAGTAGTTCCGGAGCCTATTCAATGCAAACAAACAATCAAATCTTTTCTCTTTATTATATTAGTATAGAAGCATAGTATAGATGAATAGAAAAGATTAAATATGTTTTCATGGATATTAAAGAAGCTTCATTATCTTAAAGAAGAGTGCTACATTCGGTCACCAGTGCTCAGTTTTGGTGGGCAGTCACTGATTGGACGGATAAAATTTATCTACAATTTCACCTCATATCTTAATTCAATTTTATTTTTTAACAGTTATAAGCTTTTCTCAGACTTATCTCTAGTGTGTTATAAGCGATTTTCCTACGATGAAGCCAATAATTTTACTGATGAATCAGCAATCCAATCGATACGAGAAGTAATTCAAAAAATCATTTAGTTTCTTTACTTATGAAAGATATTTTTAATATTAAGTATAACATTTTAGATGGCAACAGGACAAACTAAATTACTCGTAAATGTAGCGTGGAAAAATAGGTAAGTTAAGTTGGCCCCCCCAAGTCGGAATTATGAATAACTAATTAATGTGGCCAATTGCGCCCTTTATGCGCTTTTATGCGCCACCTTTATTTTTTTATGCGCTCTAATAGTTTCTATATTTTTTTATTTTTTCAATGGGGCGGCCAACTTAATGCCTAGCCCCCCCAAATTGTTAAATAGGTATTTTATTGTAATGTATGGCTTGATAAATATATGCGCTAATATGCGCCAGTGCAAAATATTAATGCGCCAATCACGTTCAGGATATAATAATTATTAAAACTCGGGGGGGCTACATTAATGCTGATTTTTTTTACAAAAATTTAAATTTTAAAAAAATCTATTGTACTCGTATACTTATGCGCTTTTATGCGCTACCAAAATTTTTAATTGCGCTCTTTCCAAAATAGACTGATGGGGATGCCAAGATAATGATATTTGAAAAATTAATAATTATGAATTTTCTAAAACAAATTTGATTGTAAATATTATGTGCTATTATGCACCAATTATTTTTTTCTCTAAAATTATACCATAAACTCGGAGGGAGGTACTTTTTTAAAATTTGGATACAATAATGATCGTAAGCGTTTATGCGCTTTTATGCACCATAGTAAATTTCTTTTGCGCTTGTATAATTTTTAAATGATCTATATTTTCCAAGTTGCCCGAAAACGACTAAGTACGTGGTCGAACATATTGAGATACCGGCAATCTAGCCATCGGTCTCGCGGTCGTCGCCCTTGTTAGCCAGTGTTGGGATTATCTAGAAAATCGCAAGAAACAAATAGCAGCCAATGGATGAATTGATTACAATAATAGTAACCATGGTTATATCAAAATTTTCATATATAATATCCCAAGTGCATGTCAAATTGTCGATAATTTCCTCAAATGCGCGAAGCGCACGAGAGAAAATTATCGACAATTACATGCACGAGGTATATTCGAAGGACTATTTCCCGATTAAAATTTAGCCAAACGCTGTTTCTCTCATGAAAAATAAAGCAAAATTTTAAAACTTCTTTTATCGTATCCAAATACGATAATTTTGCACTAGTGCAAAATTATCGTGTAATTCTACGTTGATTGGACGACATTCAGAAATGTCAGACTTCTGAATGGCTTAAATTTTATGACGGAAATAGTCTCAGAAATTTTTTACTACTATCGGAGTAATAAGTATAGTCACTCGGATGTAAAGTTGAATAACTTGTTTAAAAATAATCCAAATAATTTAAATAAAACTTCATACTTAAAGTATGCACATTTCTACGATATTGTATAAAAAATTTAAAATTTGGATACAATACTTTTTTTTAAAATTTGGATACAATAATGAAATGAGCATTATGTTTTTATGCGCTTATGCACCATGACAATATATAGTTTTCAAATTATATATTTTCCAACTAAAAGTCTAACTAAAAGAAAACAGTAGGTTTTACATACATTTATTTGAGCGTAACTTCCAGGTACCTAAATTAATTAAGACGGAAAATGTTAATATAATATATTATATTAAATATTAAATAATATAATATGTGTTTCTTCACTCATTTACTCGTTCATTTATGACAATGTATCATAATCACAATGTAATACAAATTTACGCTATATTTGTCAATTTCTTGGATAAGAAAATCGGGTATTATCAGGAATATTTCTGGAGAGTAATTCCCCGAACAAAAATAAATTTCGGGAATGTAGGTAAGTGGTACGAAATTTCAAATATTATTATCTTGGCATCCCCATCATTCTATTTATTTAATGGAAAGAGCGCAATTAAAAATTTTGGTAGCGCATAAAAGCGCATACGTATACGAGTACAATAGATTTTTTTAAAATTTAAATTTTTGTAAAAAAAATCAGCATTAATGTAGCCCCCCCGAGTTTTAATAATTATTATATCCTGAACGTGATTGGCGCATTAACATTTTGCACTGGCGCATATTAGCGCATATATTTATCAAGCCATACATTACAATAAAATATCTATTTAACAATTTGGGGGGGCTAGGCATTAAGTTGGCCGCCCCATTGAAAAAATTAAAAAATATAGAAACTATTAGAGCGCATAAAAAAATAAAGGTGGCGCATAAAAGCGCATAAAGGGCGCAAATGGCCACATTAATTAGTTATTCATAATTCCGACTTGGGGGGGCCAACTTAACTTACCTTGGAAAAATTCGTTTCTAGCTCTAGATTTTACAGAGCAACTTACGGCAGATGGACTATGTTTTTCTTTTAACTCGTTGAGTCAAAACGACATGTTTACTGACCAATTGTAAGTGATTGGAAGTGTCAACATTTACAAACAAAACTATTATTTTAACACTACTTTATTTTGCTTGAAATAATTTATTATCTTATATTTTATAGAACTAAAAAAATAAATTACATAGACCACAATTTTACGATTGACGGCTGGAATATTGAAGATGGCTATCCTGGACTTAATATGAGTGCATATCCAAGAAGAACAGCTAAAGATGGTGTTATATCTGGACTTTTTTTTTTCTCCGAACAATTAAAAAAGAAATAGATCATGTTTGTGGCTCGTATATATCTGGATATAAAGTAAGTACCTCAATATGTTTAATTCAATTTTAATTCATATCACTACGATCTATGAATGAAAATATACATTTATACCCGTAGGTTACACTTCATAACCCCGCTGAAATACCAAAAGTAGCTGAAAAATATGTCCTAATTCCGTTTAACAAACAAGTCACTATCACTGTCCGTCCAGAAGTAACCAGAACTGATCCAAATGTTAGATCTCTACCACCGGAAACAAGAAAATGTTACTTTTCCAACGAAAGATTGCTGAGATTTTTTAAAGTTTACACTCAAAATAACTGTCGAGTAGAATGTAACGCCAATATTACACAGGACTATTGTGGCTGCGTTCCTTTCCATATGCCCCGTAAGGAATGTTTTGTAGTGGACTTTATTTTAGACTAAAATTGTGATTTTCTAGGTGATGATGAAACCAAAATATGTGGAATTGGTAAAAATTTCTGTTTAGAACAAATTCAATGTAAGTTGTAAGCGAAATACTGATTTACGGTATAAATTTAAATAAATATTCGAAAATGTAACATAAGTTTATATAATATGTAAGAAACTTATAAATATTTATTACCTATATTATTATATTATCAGGGGCATTCTTGGATTTTGAAGTACAGGAAGAGCTAAGAAGTGTGCACTATATAGAGAACAGAGAAAAACTGGAAAAGACTCGTGACATCTTCAAGAATTGTCATTGTCTGCCATCGTGCTCTAGTTTGCAGTACACTGCTGAAACATCGCTAACTGATTTTGACATATTCCAATCACATTTGGACAACGAGTCTAGTTATTTAAAGTAAGAAATTTCAACAACTTATTTCTTGTAAAACTTAAAATATAGGAAAAAGCAAGTTTTATTCAGCTATAACGCTAATATATTTGTATTCTTTTACATTCTGTTTTTTTATCTTTTTTACGTAGCAATAGTTATTTACGCGCAACTGATAACTGTATTAAAAATGTTTATAACTTGGTTACCAAAATAAAATAGAAAAACGCGCCCATAGGCGGTAAAGAACGGTATTCGTCCAATTAAAATTAAATGTTTAACACTTGAAATATTTTTTTTACCATATACGCTACGGGCTACGTTATAATTTCCAAATAATAAGAAAGAATTTTTCGAGTTTTCAAAAACATTTATAGGGTATCACGGTAATTTTTGTTTTCTAATATGCTATTTTGCACAGTTTTGAATACCGAGCAGGCAAATGCTGCATCAAAATCGAGCGATGTATTAGATACTTAGATCAAATAACAATTCTAGATAGGTACTTTTGACAGATTTATTATAATTTGTATAGCCTACCTACTTAAAATTAGAGATCTACTAGCGTCAGGCCCCGCTACGCGGGCCTTCGGCTAGGTCGCGCTGCCGCGCGACAAGGGGGATTCGCCTACTTCGCGGGCTCTGAATGTGGGACTACTCGGCACTTCGTGCCTCAATTATAACGATTTTAACATAATTTAGACTCTACCGCTGCCGCGCGACAAGGGGACTTCGCCCGCTTCGCGGGCTTAAGCTCCGCGGACTCTGAATGTGAGACAATTCGGCACTTCGTGCCTCAATTATAACGATTTTAACATTCAGACTCTACCGCTGCGCGCGACAAGGGAAATTCGCCCGCATCGCGGGCTTAAGCTCCGCGGACCCTGAATGTGGGACAATTTGGCACTTCGTGCCTCAATTATAACGATTTTAACATTCAGACTCTACAGCTGCGCGCGACAAGGAGGATTCGCCTGCTTCGCGGGCTCTGAATGTGGGACAATTCGGCACTTCGTGCCTCAATTATAACGATTTTAACATAATTTAGACTCTACCGCTGCCGCGCGACAAGGGGAATTCGCCCGCTTCGCGGGCTTAAGCTCCGCGGACTCTGAATGTGAGACAATTCGGCACTTCGTGCCTCAATTATAACGATTTTAACATTCAGACTCTACCGCTGCGCGCGACAAGGAGGATTCGCCCACTTCGCGGGCTTAAGCTCCGCGGACCCTGAATGTGGGACAATTTGGCACTTCGTGCCTCAATTTTAACGAATTTAACATTCAGATTCTACCGCTGTGCGCGACAAGGGGGATCCGCCCGCTTCGCGGGCTTAAGCTCCGTGGACCCTGAATGTGGGACACACACCCACACACACCCACACTTCGTGCCTCAATTATAACGATTTTAACATTCAGACTCTACCGCTGTGCGCGACAAGGGAAATTTGCCCGCATCGCGGGCTTAAGCTCCGCGGATCCTGAATGTGGGACAATTTGGCACTTCGTGCCTCAATTATAACGATTTTAACATTCAGACTCAACCGCTGCCGCGTGACAAGGAGGATTCGCCTTGTTCGCGGGCTCTGAATGTGGGACAATTCGGCACTTCGTGCCTCAATTATAACGATTTTAACATTCAGACTCTACCGCTGCGCGCGACAAGGAGGATTCGCCCGCTTCGCGGGCTTAAGCTCCGCGGACCCTGAATGTGGGACAATTTGGCACTTCGTGCCTCAATTTTAACGATTTTAACATTCAGACTCTACCGCTGTGCGCGACAAGGGGGATCCGCCCGCTTCGCAGGCTTAAGCTCCGCGGACCCTGAATTTGGGACAATTTGGCACTTCGTGCCTCAATTATAACGATTTTAACAGTCAGACTCTACCGCTGCGCGTGACAAGGGGGATTCGCTCGCTTCGCGGGCTTAAGCTCTGCGGATCCTGAATGTGGGACAATTTGGCACTTCGTGCCTCAATTATAACGATTTTAACATTCAGACTCTACCGCTGCGCGCGACAAGGAGGATTCGCCCGCTTCGCGGGCTTAAGCTCCGCGGACCCTGAATGTGGGACAATTTGGCACTTCGTGCCTCAATTTTAACGATTTTAACATTCAGACTCTACCGCTGTGCGCGACAAGGGAAATTTGCCCGCATCGCAGGCTTAAGCTCCGCGGACCCTGAATTTGGGACAATTTGGCACTTCGTGCCTCAATTATAACGATTTTAACAGTCAGACTCTACCGCTGCGCGTGACAAGGGGGATTCGCTCGCTTCGCGGGCTTAAGCTCTGCGGATCCTGAATGTGGGACAATTTGGCACTTCGTGCCTCAATTATAACGATTTTAACATTCAGACTCTACCGCTGCGCGCGACAAGGGGGATTCGACCGCTTCGCGGGCTTAAGCTCCGCGGACTCTGAATGTGGGACAATTTGGCACTTCGTGCCTCAAATATAACGATTTTAACATTCAGATTCTACCACTGCGCGCGACAAGGGGAATTCGCCCGCTTCGCGGGCTTAAGCTCCGCGGACCCTGAATGTGGGACAATTTGGCACTTCGTGTCTCAATTATAACGATTTTAACATTCAGACTCTACCGCTGCGCGCGACAAGGGGGATTCGCCCGCTTCGCGGGCTTAAGCTCCGCGGATCCTGAATATGGGACAATTTGGCACTTCGTGCCTCAATTATAACGATTTTAACATTCAGACTCTACCGCTGCGCGCGACAAGGGGGATTTGCCCGCTTCGCGGGCTTCAGCTCCGCGGACTCTGAATGTGGGATAATTTGGAACTTCGTGCCTCAATTATAACGATTTTAACATTCAGACTCTACCGCTGCGCGCGACAAGGGGGATTTGCCCGCTTCGCGGGCTTAAGCTCCGCGGACCCTGAATGTGGGACAATTTGGCATTTCGTGCCTCAATTACCTATAACGATTTTAACATTTAGACTCTACCGCTGCGCGCGACAAAAATTAGTTATCATCTAGCCCTTTAGTTTAAAAAAATATATATAACTCGATGGATTTGTGATAAATTCCGAGGAAACTATAAAACAGGAAAATGCTAATATAAAATGTTTATAATTTTCACTGACTGTAATATAAGTAGGTACTAAATTTTCTGACGTCTTTTGATGTGATTATTGGAATATACCAAGTAGGTAGTCATTAGTGTTTTAAAAACAAATAAAAAAAAATTGTAAAAACTGAAAAAATGCTTTTTGTCCGACTAAAAACAAAAGTCAAATTGTCGAAAGTCAGTTTATTCCATACTGTACATTTTGTGTCCTTATTATGACCTTTAATTTGAAATCAATCGCGATATAATTTAAAACATATTCAGAAAAAACAAATTCCGCTCACCGAGTGCAATTTATACTTAGTAAACAGCCATAATTTTGGGCAACATTAGACGATAATGTTTAATACCAATCATGATTATATTAAATTTTTATTGAAAAACAAATGCCGATCATAGAAGCCATATTTTGTACCCCTTGGTGCTTATTATAATACCATACATACTTTTGTAAAAACAGAGTTGATACTTGATACAAGTGCAATAACAATCTAGATCATCTCTAGTCCGCGTCGTGTCTCGTGCTTGTCCAGTTGTTAGTTAATGGGCGTATCCAGGATAAAGATCGCAAGGGCGGCTTGGGCAGGACAAACTCAAACTCAACCAAAACTCAAGTACAATAGATAAAAATCCCAATTATCGGACTCCATTGTTAAATTTGTATATTAATTTGACATTTAAAACTTTCAGTAAAATACTGAGAAATAGTATTATCCACGGATATTGGATATATAGATACCTAATTTTAATTGAACATTTACACTTGGGTCAAAATATATTACTATAAATACTACAGTAATAAATAACAATATGATTCAACTTCACAGTGCATTGTTAAGTTGAATAAAAAATTTCAAAAAATATATTACAAATTTATACAAAAGTATCTAAACATAATGCGTGCTCCATCTTTAAATACTCAATAAAATTTTCAAAATACTTCTACCTTATCAAATATAAAAGATAAATCCAAATAAAATTTCAAATTGGAAACGTCAAATCTGACAGTAGACAAAAAAATCATTTTTATCAAAAAGAAAACAAAACTTCCATGGCATGCTCCCATTTGTGTTCCGTGCATTTTTCAGTTTTTTCTTAATAACTTTCTTAATATACCCAATATTGGGTTGAAACATGCATAGAAATATAGTCAAATTCATCCTCTACCTATATGTCAAATGAAAAAAACAATCGAATAACGTATAATGCCCGTATCCAAGGAGTCAAAAAAATCACTGTTTTTCAACTCCCCTGCGACTACCACGCCATCTACAATATTCATATACCCAAAAGGCACTACTTCACATGATCCTCTATCAAATAAAAAAAAGTTCATAAAAATCGGTTCACTCGTTTAGGCAGTAGGCGAGTCGAAAAACGGTTGCTAAGCTGCTGAAAATGATCTCAAGCCTTTTAGTATATAAGATGATAGAGTTGCTAAGTAACTTGATAATATTTTTCATTGATTTTTAAATTTTTTTGGAAAGTGACATTTAAAGTAGTATTAGTCATCAGATGAAAGTAATAAAATGTCCTTTAAAACTGGTCAAAATGGCAGTAATTTTCTTTAAATTAATCAGATGAAATTATACCCTTACGGTATTAATTTTAAATAAATTGCTTTTAAAAATGTATTATTATAATAGTATATGGGTTAGCGTTCGCAGGATTGTATTTTTCGAAGTAGTAAAGTTATTAATGTTGGGTAGAAAATACTCAGGAATGCAGTCAAGTTGTTCTTTATTTGATCAAAAGCCGACGTGCCGCCAACACTATTGGCTTCTTCAGGGCGGTGACTAAAAATAGTAACTAACAAATTTTGTTATGTTTAATATTATTTTTATATTTACAAAAAAAATTACTAACTAATTTTAGTCAGATTACACCCTTGGATGAATAAAGGCTCTCGCAAGCGTCGGGCCTCAAACTTCGTCCACAGGCGTCATCTTTTTAGGTCCGTGAAGTTGGCGCAGGCATAATAGACTAGGAAATTTTTTCGAAAACATACCTCCTAGAGGCAAATCATGTAACAATTGATTAACAGGTTGAATCTTATGCTTTGATACCCGCTGAGTACGCCTAGGTATGTTATTTGCTCGAATTTTCACTCCTTGTGCCCCAAATTCAAGATGGCGGACGAAAATTGTGTCCGAAAATCAGTTTTTTACATTTATCTCAGAAACTATTCATATCAGGGGAAAAAGTGTTATATAAGAAAATGTAGATCATAAAATTCTCTATAAGATAGGTTCTTAACTATTTTCATGTAAGTGGCACAGTTTTCGAGAAAATTGAGAAAATGTATTTCGAACATTTCAATCATTAAAAACCAAGTCCAAATTATGTCTCCCTTCATGAAAACGGCTGTCATTTATTAACTAATAATAATATCAACTTCCGGATTTTAAAATTAAATTATATGAATTTTTTTTTGTAAGATATATTATTTTAAAAACTTTTTAGTGCGTTCATTGAGCCAAAATGTAAAATTTTCTTCCGAGAAATTTTACCTTTTTTTATATTATTTTGTATTTAATGAACTGTAACTTCAGACCGAATAAAAATATTGACTTCCGGTTTCTTTTATTAAATTCTACGAACATTTCTCTCTAAGATACATTATGTTAAAAACAGTTTAAAGTTTTCTTTAAGCCAAAATATTACATTTTTCCCCAAGAAAAAGTTGAGAAATTTTTAAAGTTTTTGTATTTATTGTGTTTAATGAACTGTAACTTCTAATCGAATAACAATATCGACTTCCGGTTTCTTTTATTAAATTCTACGAACATTTCTCTATAAGATACAGTATTTTAAAAAGTTTTAAGGTCGTTCGTTAAGCCAAAATATTTCATTTTTCCCCAAGAGAAAGTTGAGAAATTTTTAATTTTTTAATATTTATTGTGTTTAATGAACTGTAACTTCTAATCGAATAACAATATCGACTTCCGGTTTCTTTTATTAAATTCTACGAACATTTCTCTATAAGATACAATATGTTAAAAAGTTTTAAGGGCGTTCGTTAAGCTTAAATATTAAACTTTTCACCGAGACAAAATTGAGAAATTTTTTAATTTTATTTATTTATTGTCTTTAATAAACTATAATTTCTAAACAAATAAAAATATCCATTTCTGGTTACTTTTATTAAATTCTAAGAACATTTCTCTATAAGACACAATATTTTAAAAAGTTTTAAGGGCTTATTTTAACAACTTTTTAGGGCGTTCATTAACACAAAATATAAAAAAAATTTACTGGAGAAAGTTGAATTTTTTTAAAAATTTTCGTAACTATTCTGTTTTATGAACTTTAACTTCTAAACGAATAAGAATATGGATTTCCGGTTTCTTTTCAGAACATTTTATCGCAGAAATTGTTAATATTAGGTAAAAGAAACTGTTATATAAGAAAATGTATATCACAACATTCTCTATAAGAAAACTTATTTTTAGGAACTAAAATTTTGGAGGCGCTAGATTTATAGACTATGGAAAAAAATCTGAAAAATCTCATAAAATAAACGGGAAGTTGATATTTTTATCCGTTAAGAAGTTACAGTTCATTAATAAATACGAAGAATTTAAAAAAAATTCAACTGTCTCTCGGGAAAAATTGTAATATTTTGGCAAAACGAACGCCCTTAAAACTTTTTAAAATATTGTGTCTTATAGAGAAATGTTCTTAGAATTTAATAAAAGTAACCAGAAATGGATATTTTTATTTGTTTAGAAATTATAGTTTATTAAAGACAATAAATAAATAAAATTAAAAAATTTCTCAATTTTGTCTCGGTGAAAAGTTTAATATTTTAGCTTAACGAACGCTCTTAAAACTTTTTAAAATACTGTATCTTATAGAGAAATGTTCGTAGAATTTCATAAAAGAAACCGGAAGTCGATATTGTTATTCGATTAGAAGTTACAGTTCATTAAACACAATAAATACAAAAACTTTAAAAATTTCTCAACTTTTTCTTGGGGAAAAATGTAATATTTTGGCTTAAAGAAAACTTTAAACTGTTTTTAACATAATGTATCTTAGAGAGAAATGTTCGTAGAATTTAATAAAAGAAACCGGAAGTCAATATTTTTATTCGGTCTGAAGTTACAGTTCATTAAATACAAAATAATATAAAATATGGTAAAATTT